>JAHWFP010113516.1:0-11850 GCA_023313725.1 Lithobius niger
TGGCATTGGTTTGTGGTTCTCTACACCTTTCTAATTTACACCGATTTCCCACGACGCATGGTTTAGAAGTAGGCAGTGAGACGACCTTGATGGGACATGTCAAGGTCATTCACTCACGCATGGTCAAATAGCCCCCGGACAACTTTGCAAGTTTACCAACTTATTATTGAAGGAATGTTCGTTGCTACAAATTGCTGGCCCCTGAAACGGATTTCATACGTATAGTATATTATGTGCCACAGTTGCTAGTTAACAGCTTCCCAAGAAACTAATTCAGTTAAAACGCCACGATTAGCAAATTTTGTCACTTTAATTAATCCCTTTCAGTTGAATTAAAACTACAATAGCCACGAAGCAAATTTCGTTTGGCAAGCAGGTGTGGTAGGTGAAGCAGAAATCGCATGGGCAATTCCGAAACTAATGGCTGGTTCTGAGTGCAAAGATGCAACGACAGCAACAACGAACTGCAGTGAAGAGCATCTCTATAAATACCCCTCTGTCCGACGACAAGGACAAACTTGGGACCAGCCAATGAGGTCATTCGTGTTAATGAATTGGGGGTCAGCTAGAACTACAATGCTGGCTCAGTATACAGGTACCACTTGTCAACAGTATACACTTTATACGTAAAAAGTAAATACCTTGGCGAATAAACCACTCTTTTTGGCAGATCTCTACAATTATTACGCTTCATACACGTTTCATGCATAAACTTAACTTTAGTAATTAGCGTTATTGAAGTATGCTACAGGAAGGCTGCAAAAATCACTTAATTTACAGGTCGAACAATCCTGACAAGATCGAGCATTAAATTCGTCGATACCAAACCAATCGGACATTAAATTATCCGATACCGGACTGATTAGATGAATAGGAAACAGTCAAATCGAGAAAATTCCCATTGCAAATGTCAAAATATGGATAAAATAAAAGGTCTTAAAAAAATTCTTAAGCATCAGGCACACAGTTTATAAGATGTCTTCAACTGTCTTTTATTTTCTTCCTTTTAGTGTTTCGGAAGAAAAACGGCTGCAAAGTAAGGGTGTGGTCCTTTGGAGAGCTGGTAACAAGTTGTCGTAATGGCGAATACGTTAAAATTACTTGGCTGAAAAATAACGGTTCGTTTGTGAAGAGAGCTAACCAATCAGCATATAATGGGTCAAAATCTTTTTCTGTTCGGCACAGACTTTACACAGGGTGAGGCAAGTAAAGTGTTACGAGCCAATATACTGTAAATGGTTAACGACAGAATAATCATAATAGAAATGCAATGAGTGTGATGGGGGACGTTTACACGAGAAAAAAGGAATGATCTTGAACGTCTTAGCAGTTGGCTTCACTACAGTGTAGCCAGCATGTTTAAAGTTAGCTTTTAAACATCATCGTAACTGTTTTATTTATTATCAGATTTTGAACCTGTATTTATTTGTTGGTCAAACTGTCGCCTTGTGTCCAACGTTCTAATTTATTTTTTTTTGCCGTATCGTATCTCGTTTGGAAGATAGCACGAAGATGACCTTGAAATATCAGTTCAAGGTCATTAATTTGTCCTCGTGTAAACGTTCCCCATCACACCCGTCATTGCATTTCTATCATTATTATTCTCTCATTAGCCTATCACAGGATATCGGCTCGTAACACTTTAGTTGCCTCACCCTGTATACTTAACGGCTTATGGGGTAAACAAAAAAAGTAGTATCACTTACGTAGTGAGAGCTTTATAAACAGAAACGCACAATAAAACGAGGGCAAGGCTAATAATGACAATGACAAGCACAACGACAATGATACCGATGCCCTCCATATTTGCCTGCGCCTAAACTGAAAAAGAGAAAATGTGAAAGAATAAATTAGCGTACATAATACCGCAAGAGCTATGGAAATTATCATTCTGTAATTTTCTCTGTTCCGCATGTTTTGCCCGCTGAAACGTTAATTTCACAAGTACAGGCAGTTAGCCACATGTACCTGCATTTTGTGATCAAAGCATGAAATCTGGTACAGTTGTAACTTGTACCAAAGAGTAAATTGAGTCGAGGAGACATTGCGATTTCGGCCTTGAGGCAGACCTCGATCCCCTTCCTCTCCCCCCATATAAAAATGCCAAAATCCGTATTTTTGTGTGATAAAAGCTTGAAATTTTGTACACTGGTAGATTTTACCCAGTTACGTAAATTAAGCCGAGGAGACATCGCGATTTCGGCCTTGGGGGAGCCCTAGCCCACACTACTCCTCCTCCATATAAATTGCCAAAAACCCTTTATTTGGTGATAAAAAGCTTGAAATTTGGAACACTAGCAGATTTTACCAAGTCGAGTAAATTAAGTCGAGGAGTGTTCGCGATTTCGACCTGGTGTATCTCTAGCGTCCACCCCCCCACCCCCCACTACGTCCACCCCCACCAAACATATAAAATGCTAAAATGCGTAATTTTTGTGATAAAACCTTGAACTGGTACACTGGTAGATTTTGACAAGTTGAGTCTATTAAGTCGAGGAGAAAATCTTTCTTGGGCTTTGTTGTGCTGTAAAACTAACAAAACTAACTCCTTAACCGTTAACGAATCAAAAGCATAATGTGAAGCAAAAATGTTCAGCAAACAATTCTGGACAAGAAAGGTGTTATACATATATTAGGTAAAAGCAACCATTGAACCGAAAAATCGTATTTCAAGTTTACCCCCTTTAATTTACAGGAGTGCTGAATTGTTCAATTGGTTGTTATAGTGACCTTCAGTTTCCAAGTACTCTTGCGAGCTTTCTAATGGCCCGAAATGGACATGCTTATGATAGGGATCGTCCTACGTCCATTTAAAGGTGAAGAAGTAATAGGAAGCGGCGACAACGTATGGTGATTTTCGAATTCAAAGTGGTCTTGTGATTCGTCTAATAGCCCGAAATGGACATGCTTAGGATATTCTGAAAGATGGGCATCTACTCTTCCCACGAATCCTAATCGAAATTGTTTAGCTTAGATACAAATATGAATAATATGAGCATTACAATGTCACTTTGAAATTGAAACTGGCTACTACACCAATTACAGCTATGCCTTTAAAAGGGCTTAGAACGGTCCCTATCTAAGCTAAACAATTTCTGTTAAGATTGATGGAAAGAATAAATCCCCATTTTTCAGAATATTTTAAGCAGTTCCATTTCGGGCTATTAAAAAGTTCGCAAGAGCACTTTGAAAACAAAAATCACCGTACGCTTTCGCCTCTACGCCGTAACCTTTTCCCTTTTAAATAAGCGAAGAACGGTGCCTATCCAAGCTAAACAATTTCGATTAGGATTGATGGAAAGAATACATCCCCACCTTTCAGAAAAGCCTAAGCATGTCCATGTCAAGTTATTAGAAAGCTCGGAAGAGCAGTTTTAAACCAAGATCACTATAACAACCAATTCAACAATGGCCCACTCGTGCGCCCCAGGGGGGGGGGGGGATAAACTTGAAATACGTACGTTTTGGGGTTCAATAAAATTGTTTTTGTCAAAAAATGTATGTCAACTTTGCGATTTCGGCCTGAAATCGCAGAATTGTGCGCAGAATTGTGTGCAGAACGTTTTTGTTTCACATTAAGCTTTGGATTTGTTGATTATTAAGAAGTTGCAGCCAAAAAACCGTTTTCTGGGAGGTAAATCGCTGGCTATCATTGCTATTTTTCCCAGTTACCTTTCATGTACATCCATACCAAATTGCATGTTTTTCATAGAAAGTAAATAATTCAACCCCCTAGCCGCTCTGCTAATAGGACCATGCATTCGCTATTTTTAGTTTAATTTATTACAGCACAACAAAGCCCAAGAAACTTACTAAACTTGATAAAATCTACCAGTGTACCAAATTTCAAACGGTTATAAAAAAAAAATACGAATTTTTGGGAAATTTTATATGGGGAAGGGAAGGGGATTAGGCCAAAATCTCTGTCTCCTCTACTCAATTTACTCACCTTGGTATAAACTACCACTGTGCCGGGTTTCATGCTTTTAGCACAAAAAGCATTTTAGCACCGGAATTTTAGGCCGATTTTAGTACATAACTGCCTGCACTAGAGTACGAAGCACGAGGAAAATTATGTGCCAATAAATAGCAAAAGTGGCCAAAACACTAATGGTGAAAAAATTTCGTAGTTTCCAATACCTCGCCTGGTGTTTAGTTAGAAAACTTTCGTCATTTACAGTCATAGTTGCTGAGGGGCACAGAACCTAGCCCAGCTGCCTGAAAAAGATGATCTGGTAGATGACTGGAAAGGGCAGGGATTGGAAAATCTGAAAAAATTTTTGAAAAATGTGAACAAATCACCAAATTGGTGAAAAAATATGACATTTTTGATTAAAAAAAAAAAAATTGCATTGTGTTAAAAAATATGATAAATAAATGTAGCTCTGCTATACGGTTGAATGGCGATTGCTCTGCGGTAATGTTACTGTTCTTTTGTTCGAGGAGATTACCAAAATGTAACGTGCCCGCGCTCCCAAATTTGTCGTGCCATTGAGTACATTATCGTGCTTTGGAAATAGGCTTATTCAAACCCGCGTAGCTGCATGGGCGATTTCAAAATGAGCTAAGAATTGGCAAAACGAACTCGGCCGCTTCAAATATAAAGCTGTTTGATTGCAGGATAGACCCTAACGGTGATTAAATTTCGTACATTTCTTTTTTATTGGGGGAGGGGGCCGGAGGGGGGGGGGGCAAACATATCCAATGGGTCGATGGCTACTCCTGTTTTCAATTATGTTTGGTGAGCAGGAAAAAATATGCGGAAAAGTTAGCGAACAAAAATGTGTGAAAAAAAAAGATGTGAACCGCCTAAAATTTGTGCACAAAAAAGTGTGAAAAAAATGCAAACGCGTGAAGTGAAAAAATTGAGAAAAACCAACGACTCCCTGATAGGGGGACCCTGGCTAAGTCACTGCCATCCTGTGCCGCGCGGCAGTGTGAGAGATAATCGTGCTAATCGTTAGGGCCACCTTAAACACCAGGAAATACCAATACTGGCAATAGACAAAAAATCTGTCGTTGATAATGGATCATCCCTTCAAGAAGGAGTCATGTTAACAGACCAGAACAACACGGCATGCCTGAAGGTTGAACGTCCCTCGGTTAGAATGACTTGTAAATGCTTTGGTGTGTTGACATCAATCCTCTGAATGGCCGATCCAACCATTTTTAACTTGTTGGTTCGTTCATGGGTTTTTTTTTTGGGGTTATTTTCTACAGTCGGAGCCTTGTATCATCGCCAGAATATTCTGAGATAAAAAGATAAAGAATAATGAAATAATGGAAAAAAAAAACTAAGATAAAACCTCTTACCTGTCTCATCAACTTTCACAACCACACGTCTCAAATTGTGTATCAAATTGATTGGCGATAAACATTCGCTTGCACTCGCAATTTCGAAAGGGTAAAGTGGACAGGAATAATTTCTCGAATAAAACATAAGCAAGGATTTTGAATCATTGCCGAAACAATCGAAATCTGTGTTGCAAAATATACCGTCACCTATTAACGAGAATGCACTGTAAGTATTTTGTATCAACCTGTTACACTGATACACACTTTTGTTTCGTTAGCTTCATAAACTTCTGTTTTACTGCAGTTAGCTGATTTTTTGTTGTTTGTTTTGTCGAGGAGAATTGTTGGTGAATTATTAGGGACGATTTATTGGGAAATGATTCTGACAACAATTACCTTTCGTATAACGTGAAAGAATGCTCCATGCTCTGAATTTAGAAGAGTGAAAACTGCGAGTTTTGCTATTTATTATTTGGTCTTGTTCGGATTTCCAGTCTTTTCTTCTTCTGAAGCAAGAATAATTTTGTACAGATTAAATGGATTACATTCCGACTTTTGAATCATGCATTGCAATGAGTTGCACATTTTAAGTAAATTGGTAATAATTTTCACTTTCTGTTTAATTTCTTGCTGACACGGTTGCTGATGGAGTAACGCCAAGTCAATTCGTCTACCCAGGCATGAGAAAAGCTTATAACCAAAACATGATGATTTTTTAAACATGAAAAAAAAATTGAAAATTTCTATAAAGTTGGATATATCCTGAAAACTGTTCGTAGGAAAACTGCATTTCTGGCAACTTGTACACTATGTAATAAGAAAGAAAAATAATGCAATAGCGACATCGTTTTGTTTCTTGCGCTAACTAACTTAAAAAATTGTTGACCTACCATTCTGGTGTAGGCTCCACTGCATAATAATAAATCAAAGTTTGTCGCAATAGCAACGGGTCTGGCAAGGCCCGGGAAGGGGGGGGGTCGCTAACAGCCAGCCACAATTATACGCCATTTTCTGTAAAATTAACGCCTTTAAAAGATAAGAAATTAGTTGTATTGCATTTCAACAGTACGATAAAATAAAACAAAATAAAACATAATTCTCTAAAAGAATTTTGAATGGTGGACTGAAATATTCGTATCCGTGAAAATTTGGCCAATTTATCGAAAAAAAAGTAGGCTATCGCTACAAAAAAAGTCGGAAAAAACGGAAATAACGAAATAAGCAATAGGCGACATAATTTTTAACGTAATCAGGAGCTTATTAATGAATGTACAGCCGTACGACGTTGGAGTATCTATGTTTGCATTACTGTGTTCTTCACAGCCTGAGAGAGCAGCTCCACATTTAGCATTCTGGCTCCATAGTGCCGTTGATTTAACCTCACCGAAATATTTTTACCAAAACAGTACTACAAGGCATTAACTTCTCCGCACGTGCAAAAACAGGCGGGGATTTCGGAGGCAAGGTACGCAATTTATACTTCAGTCACCTTTTTACTGCATTTTAGGATGAGTAAAAACTATTTTTATCTTTAAAACTTCGTGTTTACTTTCTTTCGAAATACTACCTATAAATTTTAGCTGACTTTGTCCAAAAGGAGGCGGCTCGGTTGAACTAGCCTGACCAGATGTATCAAGTACCTCCGTATTAAAACATGTTTTGCACTCATCCATTTTCATTGCGGTTACACAGATTGTTATCTCACGGTGGGGATATCCAGTTGAGGGCTAAACTAGCCTCAGCCTAGCTTAACCCTGGATCTCTAAACCTGAACCTGGGAGGTAGTAGACTGGAGAAAAAAGTTGGTGATATCCATGTTGGACTAAGTTGGGGTTTTGTTAGCTCTTTAATCCTTAGACCTCGACCTTCAAGCTAAATTAGCCCTGTTAATATGTTGTTAAAACTCAGGAATAATGCTAATACTAGATGGGTATCACCGCTTTTTACAGCTCGGGGCTAACTGCTCAGTGCAAAGTTAGTCCTCGACCTTCAGGCTAAATATTGCTTAGCCCTCAACTTATTTCGTGATGGATATCACCATTTTTCCTTATTACCGAGTTTAGCCAAAAGGTTAAAGTTAACCCTCAACTGGATATCCCCACCGTCAAAATAACCTCAGAATAGGAAGATAAAGATTTTCACTACTAACCTTCTATTTTTTCTTCAGCGTGCCGTTCATGCCCTCCCACACTTGTGGTGCAACTTCTGCCATTATGTGGCTTTTAAATTCGTTTTCTCCAGTCAGGGTTGGGTTTTTGCCGGGACAGTGGCAAAAACATGGTTTTTACCGTTTTTTTCCGGTTATTACCGGCTAAAAGCTACTTTACAAGCTTATTTTCACATTAAAATATATTATTCTCACAACATCCATGGAAATTTTCGACAGTCATTTGCATAGACATGATGAGAAGAATATCTTTTTACTGTGAAAATAAGCGTATGAAAGGTAAATAAGAAATGTGCATAAATTTTCAAAGTAAACGATATGAAGTATTAAAGGGGAGCTTTTATAGTTTGCCAATATTTGACTATTGTAGGGTACACTTTTTTTTTAAATTTGACTTTAAGTCGATTTTTGCCATATTTAAGTCGCTTTTTGCCATATTTTTGGCCAAAGTGGCAAAACATGGCGAAAACCAGTTTTTGCCGGGCCGGTAAAACACCATGGTAAAAAAATCTGTTTTAACCACATGGTGGCAAAAACTTGCCAACCCTGTAGCCAGTACCAATAGCCACTTGTGATGGATCATCTTATAACTTGGTTTCTAGCGGTCATTCTTAACACTTTAACGCCTATGGACGTACTACTTTGAACTTTTGCAGAGCTGCCTATGGACGTACCAGTACGTCTTGTATGTTTGTGGGTGCATGCTATAGTCAACGTACCAGTACGTCCATCGCTTTTCACGCAGCGTTGTTAGGTAACGGTTTTAGTGCACATATCAGTCGTTAGATAGCAGCACTGATTAGCCTAAGCTGTGTGAAATGGTGTTTGTTGGAAATTGTATAGGTGCCTTGCTTAGCTGAATACAAAATGGCGGCCAACAATGATGAACTTAAGCGTTTTTGTAAGTTTTTCAACATTGTTTCGCTGCTTACTGTGTCAGTACTAATTTGTGTAAAAATTTTCTGAATGCATCACCACTTAAAGCATGCTTTTCAGAGATAAGTGACTATATTTTAAATTCTTGAGCTGTACTGCACAGCTTGAAATGATATTTTTGGTAAATGCCTAAATCGGTCAGACTGTAATGCTAGTTCAATATAAAAAGGCTAGGCGTGAAAGTGTTAATTACTAGTTATTCTATTTATATATTAAATGCTCTCTTCTTCATTTATTCCCCTTTTATTAAAGTTTTCTGACGGTAACTTTAATGTTTGTGTACCTTGCACCAAGATGCAAAAAGGTCAATCCCGCCCCCGCCCCCCTTCGACGGTCCCTCCTAAGTCCCCCCTCCCGACCAACTTGTCGCACTTCAGGATGGAATAACAGCTCAGCGATCTCCACTGCGTATTGTTACTTTGTTGAACGAATTAAAAGTAAAGGCTGGGATCTTGCAAAGTTTAGCCTTGGTTTGGAAGGCTCCTATAGAAAAAAAATTACTATTTATTCACTGTTTGCATCTTGTAATGTGTTAGCGATTGTCAGAGAATTTCAAAATGTTGTTTAACGTCAATCGCCGATGTTATAATTTTAAAGGTTGGTTTTATAGATACTTTCGAGTGTCTAGGTGTTAAAACTTTAGCGCACATTGATTCTCTATAGCTCCATGTTTAGTGTCAGCTATTTAATAATGTTTAACTTTTGCTTGATTTATAAATATTATGTCAATTGTAGTGCTGAAGCCATGCATGTTGTCACTATAGGCCTAAAAATCCGATGTTTTGAGGATTAATTTCTCGTATATTTACTTATGTAAATATGTTTTTCGCTTCGTATTTTCAATGCCTGGAATACTGCGAACATGTCAGACGTCGTAATTTTTTCTTAGGTACTTTCTGCACGTGGGACAGCAGGCGGATCCGATAGGCCGTTTTCTAGGTCAAACAGAAGGCTAGGATCACTGCGCATCGTCGCCAATTGGATTACAAATTTTACATAGCCTTAGTTTGAAGGTACACTGCCGACATTTCCTTTCATTTAAACGAATTGAGCTGAAATTTAAAAGTAGTATTTTGTTCAGATCGTATTATCCTTCAGCTAAAAACAAGCAGTTTGTGTTGTTGAATTTAGAATTGTAAGGTTGGTGGGAATCAACCAACCTTCCATAATTAGAGAGCTTAATATGGTGAGTAAGTAATTTAAAATGTCGAGTTAATTTTTTTGTCTGCTGAATAGACTAAATACACATCGTAAATGTGGTCAACAACAGAGTTGCAGAAAATGCTGCCAACTCTACTAACGTAGTTATGTCGTATCGAATCATTAAAAGAGTGTTTTCATTATAAAAAAAAAGTTTTGGGTAATTTTGTCAAATGTTTAACGAGCGCATTTGACAAAATTACCCAAAATTGGTGAAACATGGTTCGGATAATTATAACGTAATTGAAGCCAGAACCACTGGTGCCCTACTGCGGTTTGTCCTTAGTTTTTCACGATGCATCACCGGAACAATTTCTACGAATTTAGACTTGCAACTCACGACGGCCGTACGCCCGCTCATGTTGGCTGTACTTGTGGTAAGTCTTAAAGCTATGAAGATACGAAATAACGTAACAAATTTAAATAATTATATCCAAGACGTACTACATCCAAAGAGTACCATGGTTCAAAGAAATTGTTACTTTAGGTGCGAGATTTACCTTCAGGAGTGATGTTCATCATACAGGACTGTTTGCATTGTAACGGTGACTAGGTGCCAAAAATATCTGGTTTTCATCGAGTATTGCTAATAAATAATTGTTCTAGCTAACATGTTAGATTCGTCGATATGGACAAGAATTATACTGACTCATTCACTATTTATACCTATAGACTAACCATCATAGCCGACCCGTTGATCGTTGTACTGGGAAGACTAAGGAAAAATGGCGACCAGACGTCAAGACCATCAGTGCCAATAGATAAGGAAGAATGAAAACAATTATCAACTTACAATACAGTCCAGAGCAAGAGAGATTGCTGAGGTGTTACTTTAAATACATGGTCATCGGCCCCATGAATACACCCACCCGGCATAGATTCCTTGTTGGGACGTTATATGATTAATGAAAAAAATAAAACATGATCTGTACCGTTTTTCAAAGAACTAAACTAGAAGAAAAAGGAAAGATTAATAGAGGTAGCCAGCATATTCAACTAAGTAGGTACTAGCCAAGCCACGAGGTATCAGCTGGTGCCGATCTGTACACAATCCTTCCGCTCAAAATTGGGGAACGCAAACATAAAATGTGGGACTATCTCTTCGTCGCATCTGCATGCCACACCAAGAATTTGATAAAGTGTGATTACGTGCCAAATGGCTTCTCAACGGGATATGTCCTGTGAAGAGGCAGAACGTGATGGCTTCAGCTCTGCTTGGGGTGAATGTCCTGGTACATAGCCCCCGTCGGCTATCAGCGTCGCGCCTGCCAAGGCGCCCAAGGAGGATGGGGGGGGGCGCGACTGATGGGTGGAGAGCATGCAGAGCATTTCAGAGGATGGAGAGCATTTCAGTAGGAAATCAAGAATCGCAACGTTATTCTTTGAAAATTCGTTTTATAAATTAGTGTTTCAGCGAGCACACAAAAATAGTTATCAGTTTGGGGTCTGTTAATCTCAATAGAGTCGATCGTTAGGCTGAAAAATTTGCCATTATCTCTCGTCACTTCGACAGCGTCTGCGTACGAGGGAGCGGTCATCTTGAAGCTAAGCCAAAAAAGCACCAATTTTTCTGCTTCGCGTTGCTTCGAAGCACTTTTTCAGCGCCTGCAAACGGAACAGTCATGAGCGCTTCAGCAAACGAAGCGCTCACGCAAACGGACAGTGATTCTGATAGGCGCTGAAGCACTTTGCCAAACGGAACGCACGGATGCTTTTCTTTATAAATGCCCTCTATTCTGATCCAAATCCAGCCAGCGATACTTATAAATGCACCCTTATTGTATTACAAATTCAGCAAGCAATACTTTTCGTGGATAAACTCATCCTTATTGTGTTCCAAACCCAATTAGCAATACCTTTGTGGATAAATGCAGTCTTATTTCTTTCCTAATCCAGCTAGCGATACTTGTGTTTATAAACACACCCTTATTGTGTTCTAAATCCAGCTAGTGATACTTGTGCGACTGTGAGTATAAACGCTCCCTTTATTTTTTCCAAAATCTTTTCTGTGTAAATGCACCCTTATTGTGGTCTAAATCCAGCTAGCAATACTTGTGTATTCCAAATCCAGCTAACAATACTTGTGTGTATAACGCACCCTTAATGTGTACCAAATCCAGCTAGCGATACTTGTATGTTTTAACTTAAACGCACCCGTATTGTGTTCCAAATTCAGCTAGCGATATTTCTGTGTATAAATGCACCCTTATTGTGTTCCAAACCCAGCTAGTGATACTTTTGTGGATAAAACG
>JAHWFP010113516.1:19977-38923 GCA_023313725.1 Lithobius niger
ATTGCAAATCGATCGATTCTTAGCAGTACACATCGAACCAGCCATTTTACTCCCATGAAATATCCCCATTGCAATAACCCCACAAGGCTCTATCCCCACTGTGCGGCTTGACCAACAATTATTATATATATCGAGCTAAAAGCATGAAATTTGGTACACAAGGCATTCATAGTAGTACAAATCGAAATAGATAATGGAACCACCTCAAGATACTCTCCAAGGCATCCCCATGCCCCCCCCCCCCACGGCATATACCCCCTCTCTGAGGCCGGACCAACAAATCAAACTAGCTATGGAACTCTAGTGCCATCCCAGGCCTCTCAGTGCCCCCCATTCCCGCTCAACAAGGCTGATACCCGAAAAATTCTTGTTGATAATACTAAAAGCATGCATTGTGGTACACCAGTCATTCTTAGCAGTAGAAATCAAACCAGCCATGGATCCACATAAAAAACCCCCAAAGCCTCCCCCAGGGTTCCCTCTCCTGTGCACCCGCATGAAGCATCGATGGCCTACAAATTCGTTTTGAACGTACTAAAAACATGTATTGTAGCAGTAGAAATCGAACTACATACGGAACCCTATGCGATACACCAAGGCCTCCCAGTGCCTCCCTGTGTCCTCTCCATGAGGGTGATGACCAACAAATTCTAGTTCGATTTGCATTGCTAAGAATGACTTGTGTACCAACTCATGTTTTAATACGATCGGCAGGAATTTGTTGTTCAATAACCTCATACAGGGGAGTGTTTTGATGGCACATGAATGGACCTTAGGGTGGATCTCGTGGGTTTCCATAGCTAGCTCGATTTATAAGCTAAGAATTGACTTGTGTACCGAATTTCATGGCTCTTAGCTCAATGTGAATGATTAGCCGAAATTCTGGCCCAACAGGTGCACTACACCAGGAGATCGAACCAATGAACCGATGCTCAAGTGTTATAGCTTTAAACGCAGGTATGAAAAAGGCTTTGGGCCTTTTGAACGCTATTTTAATGGGATTACAATTGTTGTTATTCTTCTTGTTGGGGGGTATTTTGCTAAAATTACCAATGGATCGAACCAAAGAACCCATTTTCAATTTTTATAGCTTAAAACTGAGTATTAAAAAGACTCTCTGATAACAGTTAATTTAAGTTGATTATAATATTCTTTTCTTTGTCAATCTTGCTGGAACGAGAAAAAATAATCGATATTAGTTTTAAAAACGCTTCAGCGTATAAAGTACGGATGTAAGCTCTAAAAAACTTAAAGCTCTAAAGGAATAGATATTAGAAAAAGTCGTAAGCTATCAGCGTCACACTAATACGTGTAAAAGAAACTTCAGTTTGTTTTTAGGGATGCTGGAGATTCTTTCACACATATTGGTGCGACGCTGATGGCTTACATGTAATATCTGTTCCTTTAGAGCTCTACGTTTTTAAGGCTTACATCCGTATTTATATCCGTATATGCTTAAGCGTTTTTTAATACTAATAAAAGTCTTTGTACGACACTTTTTCAAAATTATGCTCTCAGAAAAATTATACGAATTTGTGGAAACATGTCACACAAGCGAGCTGCTCAAAATTCGTTGCATATAATCAATCTTAGTTGTATTTCTTCCCATTAGGCCTAAATCAGTACCATGAAATAAAACGTGCGATTCGACTGCTTGTGAGACAGTTGACTGTGCCTTCCTTGACTGCACAAACATAGTTTAACTTTAATGCTAAAACCAGGTTTGCAGACAAACACTAGTGCGTCGAGTCTAGCTGAGGCAACAGTCATCAACATCAGGAGCATATAAAAATTTCTATAGGAACGATGAGTGGTGGACAGTATTCAAGTTCAGTAGGAGCATATGTGACGAGAACGGTGCCTAACTCGGAGAAATTTTGTACAGTAAAATTGCATTCACCCTATAAGGAGCTTTTAAAAGCTTGGTTTTCATGCCAAGATAGAGCAGTTGGCAATTCCGTTGTTGTCTTGTTGTAAAGGAAGCTATAATATCGGTGCGAATCTATGCAATGGTCAACATTTTATTTTTATTGTACTAGTTTGAATTTTATGGAGATAATCATATGATCATTCAAACGCTTCAGTATACTGAACTAGAGTTCATTATTACTCCTTCCAACTGAACTTTATATACTCCTGTTTGCACATCTAAGCGTAGAGGGCGTCCAGCATATATTACAGTGCGAACACACAGCATTAGTATCCTAAATCTTTACACTTTTGCGCATTTCAGGGCTCTGAGTTAAAATAACAATAGTAATAATAATAATAATAATAATGAATTTATTGCAGAAATGACTCGAAATTTACTTAAAAGCTTGTGTGAGTCTACAATATATAATTTACAATCCTAAATAATGTATATTGTAAATTAGGACTTAAATAATTGTATACATATAGAAATTGTGCAACTTGTATTTATTGTTAGTTACAACACTTTTAAATTTAGTTTGTTAGTTAATTAAATGCTACTTAACATATCTTATAAATTTCTTTTTTTAAGTTCTTCCAGGTTTTCAAACAATAACATTTGCTTTGGTAAAGTATTGCAAATGAAAGGTATGTACTAATCCTTATTTCTTTCTCCATAATGTGTTATTCCATTTCGGTATTTTAAATCTCTGTGTTTTCTTCCTCAGCCTATCTTGCTTGTGCAGGTCATAATTTTTGTAGGTTTTTTTACAGTAATTTTTTGTTATGACAATATAGTCTCGTAACTGTTTAACCTTTAATATTTTATTTTCCTTAAAAACCTCTTCAGTTGAATTGTTAACTTTTCCGAAAAACATTTTCACTATTTTATTTTGCACTTTCTGTAATCTATTTATTACAGTCATATTCTGATGTAAAACCATACAATCCATGCTTCATATACAATCATTTTATTTTTTATATTCATCATATTCCTAAGTTTATACAATCTTGGTACAATTTTATGCAAGTTACTTATTAAATTAATAATATGTTGTTAAAAATTCGAGTGTGAATCAATATTAACTCCTAAGTACTTTGACGACTGTTTAATTTCTATTTTTTACATGAATCTTTACAGATGTATTGATGTTTTCCACATTTCAAGAATTAATAGTTTTCAGAATGATTTATTATATGTTTCCACTGAACATTTTTCATTTTAGGCACTGTTATGTTTATTTGCACCGTTTTATCTTCGCTGATATAAAGTTCATTTTCCATAAACCATCCGTTTAACATGTCAAAATCATATTGTAAGTTATTTACCATGTTCTCATAGTTATAATTTATGGATATCAGTATTGTATCATCTGCAAATAAGTAAATTAGTGTTTTAGAAGTGCAATCACTTATATCATTTGCGTATATGAAAAATAATAGCGGTCCCAATATGGAACCTTTGGAAACTCCATTTTTTACTTTATTCAGTTCACTATAACCATTCCCAATTTTTACTGTTGCCTGTCTGTTATGTAAATAACCTTTTTATTAAATTTATATTTTACCCCTTAACCCTAAGGATTCAAATTTTTTTAACAGAATTTTCTGATCAAACGTAACAAATGCTTTCTGGAGGTCAATCAATATTGCACCTACTTATTTGCCTTCATTTAGTGCTTTCGTTATTATTTCGTTAATTTGTACTAATAAATCTGTTGTACCTTATGTTTTGTGTATCTATACTGTAATTTTGAGAAAACATTAGTTTTCTCTAAAAATTCTGTAATTCTATTACCAAAAACTTCTCAATTACTTTATCAACAATTGACAGCAACGATATTGGCCTGTAATTATCTTTATCCAATTTATTTCCTTTCTTATGAATAGGTCTTAACAGGTCTTAATAGGTTTTCCGTAGTTCTGGCCATATTTCACAATCTATCATTTTATTAATAAGTTTACATATAAACACTGCTGTGTTTTCTTTAGTTTGTTCAAAATGTTCTGTTTTAAACCCATCTCTTCCGGTCGCAGTTGTTTCTTTTAGTTCAGTGATGATTTGGACAGTTTCTTTCTCACTAGCATAATTCACAAACATTTATTTTACATTGCCTGTTTTAGTATTTTTTGTTTTTCCGTATACATCTTTGTAATGTTTTCCTTGTTTATAGTTGTATTTTTTTTTCAAATTTTTTTTTCAGGTTTGGTACTTGGTTTGAGAAAGTATCATTGAATTCATTCCTTGCAGTTGCTATTTCTGTTCTATCAAATGTTGTCATTATGGTTTCATCATTATTTTTATTTGCACAATTGTTTCCTGTTATTTCCTTTATGACTTTCCATACTGTATTGTTTCCTTTTTTTGCTTTTTCTAATTTTGCCTGGTAATAGTTTTGTTTGCATGAATTAATTTTTTTAGTTATTAAATTTTTCACTTCCTGATATTGTAACATTTGGTCTTGGTTGATATTTGCTGATTTCTTTGTTTCCATAATTTATTTCTCTTTGATAAGTTCAACTACTTCTTCTGATATCCATTCTTTTCTACCCTTTATTTTATGTTTTTTGACTATTCCTTCTTTTTTTTCCCATAAATTTCAGTAATTTGTTGATTTATTGAAGCGTACATTTTATTAGGACAGTCTAATCTATTTAAGTCATTTCAATAATAATAATAATTTTTTTTTATTTATTGTGTCAAAATTAGCACTACATGAACTGTATTGTAGTAGTTGTATATGTAATACAAACAAATTAAGATTACATGGTGTGGTTACAGAAAAAGAAAAAAAACATATCACAATACAATTATAGTACAATTAGCAACATAAGAAAAAAACGAACTTAATGAAAACAAATTATGAAAAACATATGATTAAGTATCAGACTACAAATAATAAATGGAAATTTAAGTTTATTGCGTGATCATCCAATCTTTTAATTGTTTTTTTAAATAGAATATTTGTCAATAAAAAAATAATTTTTTGGGTAGAGAGTTAAATTTAAATGGCAAAGAGTAATTCTGTTTCGTTTTCTATAAGTGTTTCTAACTAGTGGCAGTTTTAATTGTAATGATGTTCGACGTTTAAATATTACAGTTTTATCAAGGGAATTAAACATATAAAAGTAGTTCTTTAATACAATAACATAGTTTATTAATTTTAAAATATCTAGGATACCATACACTTGAAAAATATCCTTAGTTGAACTGAATTTTATTACGATTAAATAGAATTTTAATAACCTTGTTTTGGATACTTTGCAGTAGTTTAAGTAATCTGGTGCAAATCCGTAAATTTCGATACCATATCTTAAATGTGATTCAATCCATGCATAGTAAAGAATTATTTTATTTTTAGTATTTAATATTGAACTTATCTGATATAATTTCAGTGAAGTTTTGATGTGCATGAATACAGTTTTTTCTTCAGAAATATAAACAGCATTTTTCGTACTCCAATTTGAAATTATGTCAAATAGTGTTTGCAAATTATCCATCATTTTTTTATAGTCAACATGAATAGATAATAAAAACACATCATCTGCAAAGAAAAAATAGTGATCCTAGGATGGATCTCTGTGGAATGCCATCGTTGCATATTAAGGTGTCACTTTTACAATTATCTACTTTAACACGACTGGTTCTGTCCTGAAGATAACTTGCAAGGATATTTACAATTTTACCTCTAATTCCACACGGTTCCATTTTTTTTAGTAATAATTTTCTATTTATTGTGTCAAATTCTTTTTGCAGGTCAATTAGAATTATACCTATGTAGTTACCATCTTTTAATTACCATCATAAAAGATGGTAACGACGTAGGTATAATTCTTATTGACCTGCAAAAATGATTATAAAAAGAATAAAGATAATTATTACTAAAAAAATTGGAACCGTGTTGATTATAATAGCGGGGCAAAAAAGCTAGAAATCGAGAGCAACCACCCATAAGACAAAAAAAAAGATCCTAGTTGGAGCGTATTTGAATTTGCTTTCAATGGGAAACCTGATCCCAATAATTGACTAACGGCTTGCTAATGGCGACTAACGAAGTATTGGGAAGGACTTCAGATACGAAATTGACCTCAATTCAACACGGACTCCATTCGATTTCGGATTAGTAGCCCAGGGATTTCAGGGGAATAGCATGAGCAGGTAAGCAAGTAAGAATATTATTGTAACCATTGCTCCAATTGTCGGTGGCGTCTGCTATAATACTGGTATGAATATCCTTGGGTCTGAGATTTTTAACAGTGACCACGGTATCAACCATGCTGTGACGATGGCGGCTTCTGTCCACTATGACTGCCTCGGGCTGTCGTACAAACTTGCTCATTGTTTCTGGCTTACATACTTTTGTTTCACAGCAAAAACCTGATAAAAAATCGTAATATACAAGCAACGATCTATAAAAAAGGGATCTAATAGTGGGAAACAATTCTACTGCTTAATTCCTAACTTGGGATGGAAGTTTAAAAATACCAAAGATTTTTACAGGCAACCTTTAAGTACATACGTATATGATACACAAATTCCTTATATTATTATTCAACCATAGGAAATTTAATGCATCATCTATCTAAAACATGACTTAATCCTTGAATAGTTCGTGAGCAACAACAAAACACCACCACAACAACAACAAAACTGCTTTCACTCTCGCAATTCATAAAAAATCTAAAAATGCAAAATATTTCTGAGGAAATAATGTGACCGAGAAATAGAAATAAAAAGAATGATATCAAAAAACAAAATTATTAAAAGGCTACCAAGTAGAGAATGGTTCGGCCTTTAAATGGAGTGATATTAACAGGCTAATACGTTCCCGTGTTAATCTGACTGACTGATACTTCAGGTTTTACAGGAAAGACTTAAAGTGCCAATTTTAGCAATGTTCCAATTTATCATTTAACCTTTGAACCAATACATGGTGACACTAATTTTTATTTTGGTCTCCATTTAGTGTTCAAATCTATTACAGCAAAGAGCGTAATGTTTAGTAATTATCAATTTGCAATGTTCAGTACAAGGAGCGGCGTAAAGGAGTCACCAAGACATTGCAACCTATTATTCCATTCGTCATTGTGATGCGCGACACCTTGCAACCCAGTTGTCAAAGAGTGACTCTTTTTACGTTTGTGAAAAACTATTTAACAAACTGACTCGAAAACAATGTTCCACGTTCAACTATTTACATTCGCACTTGCCACTCTCCATCTTTCATGTGTGATTTCTTAAAAGTGTCGTTTTAGTATCAAATCAGAATAGAAATTATTTATTTTACACTTGCACTACTCGTTAAGTGATCCGAGTGACATTATCCACCACACATGTAATGTCAGTACCATGGTACCTGATTTTATCAAAAAGTTTCACATCAACAATTTACTGTCTTGCAACTCTATATATCCCACATTACGTGACGGTTCAATGCCACAAATCCACCTGACAGATGCACATCTGCAGAAAAGTGACGTACGAAAGAGATCTCTTTTCTTAACGGTACATTTAACTGGTCCATCAGGTAGTGCCACAACTTGCAATACAACTCCTGAACTGTGATTCCCAGAAAGGGCAGGATCTCCATAGCTGTCATGCCATTCCGTTGGCTTGTAGTGGGCAATGTCACGGGATGCACGTGAGTTTGGAAACATGTGTTTGGATACACCCCAGAGGAACAAACAACCCCAAGCAAGAAATATCTGCTTAGGGGAAATTTCCGAACTACACCTGTCTTCAACCACTTCTATGCACCAGTTGGCTGGCATCGACTTCAATCAACCGGGATTACCAACCAATGTCAGGAACAGCCAATCTTGGATGTTGTTTTACAAACACGTTCGACAGATAGCAATCCACAGAATATGGGTTCCAACACAAATCTGAGTCTATTAAGACAATGTTTCTTAAGGTTACTGCACCTGTCCTTCTTTGAGTTAAATTTCCCATTGACCATGGTGGTCCAGATAAGAGAGAGACCCTTCCGCCCATTCCAGTCCTACCCATTATAATAGCAGAACACAGGATTATCTGGAAGGACTGATGCCAACAAATCAATAACCATCAAACCCTTCAACCAACAAACCCCATCGTTTCTACTTGGAACCAAAGTTTTTCAAACACTGTCTGGAATGTTGGCCCATTCCAGAATTTACATCTCATGGATCCATTTACATCATATCCATGCCCACTTGCATCTGCACTGTCACACCTTCTTGATGCTCTGAACCAGTTTAAGTATACCTACTGAACAGTTCCACTCTCTTTCATACAGACTGGCATAGACCAACGAGCCATCCAGTAGCAATTCAGGTCAAATATCCCAGTTTGGTTAGGTAAATGCATGCCGTGGCAAGAATGAGTTTTTGTGCCTGCGAAATATTCGTCAACGAACAATTGAACCACTGGAGAAATGGGCTCGAAGTCGAGTCCTGCCACAAAATTATTGTCACACAATCAAATTGTGACATAGTAAGCATCACCAAGGTTCATGGCTGATCCCGAAATAGGTCCAAATGGGTCCATCCATTAATCCATTTGTTCTTACCAAGCCGTCTCCATAATGAATAAGAGTGTCACAGAACATCTAATTTCTGACTATCTCGTCAAGAGACAGTAGTGCTTTAAAATGTGTCACTTTGAAGTTAAAATTGGACTCGACTTCAAGCCTTAGAAAGACAGTTCTTACACAAACAAACAAACAAACAAATACATTATTGTAACGTTCAGGAGCTCACAGTGACATATGCAGTTTAACAATCCACACTGTGAAGGTTCATAACATCAACAATCGCAGCCCAAATTAAGGCAAATTTTTTAAGAGTGACAATAAAGGTAACATTTGCGCCTAACCCAAAAGTCCATCCAGTCAACTGAAGAACGATCGTCACATGCAAACAGCAACAATGGCCTCAACCCCGAGTCATATAATTCGGCCCACAACCGGACTATAGAAACAATAAATGCTATGACCAACGTGTACTAATCCAACAAAAGTTCGAATAGAAGCCCTATTCGCACAAAATTTCTTTTGGCGTAATCGAAGAAAAAGGAAGTGCTGAAATCTTCCCCATACATTCGTCTCCGCAAAGTGAGGAAATTCTCAGCAAACAGAGCGTTAGTTTCCGAGCACCTAAGAAAAACTATTTTTGTCGAGTCATGAAGTGGTTCTCCCCTACTCAGAATCTTCCTCCACAGTTTGACAAACATGTAGGTAACGCAAGGGACTGTGGTTATTTGGCTGACCCAGGCCTTCAAATACCAGGTTGGCAAAGTAGTCGACGGTTGCTCCACTCATTAGTCTACTTCAAGTGCTGTTCTCAGTAACAGACGGGTGGAACCTAATCATTTACCATGTCAAGGGCAAAACGAATACGGTTTAAAGGTGCCTTTTCACCTTTTCAACTCCTACATGCAGCACCGTAGAATCATCAAGCAATAAAAAGAAAATAGTGGTAAATCAAAAATGGAACAACACTATTCGCAGCAGCGCCAGGGTTTCATTAGTAAACCGAGATCACGTGACCCACATCAGCCTATCGGATGACGGAGAATCTGGAACGTGGATGCTGTGTTTAGAATATGAGCGCTGCTATCGAAATGGTGAACAGGTACCTTTAAGTATTTTAAATGAACATTTACCATGTCTACTAACGCATACCGCTCATCCTTACATCCAGCGACAGTTGACCCCCACGATAGGCTAACAGGCTTGTGTCATTTGTACCAAGAGGGGGGGGGGTGATCATTAGCTAAACCAGATCTTTGAAGACTTCCCAATTTGAGTGTAGATATTGACTTGGCGAGCTTGAAGAATTACCAAAGACCACGGTTTATATTATAGGCACGTTTCCGGCAACATGACAAGACATGGGTGGAAGCACAAACCTGCTTGATTTGACCATATCTTTATACAACTCCTGCAAATCATTGTCGACACTGTGTGCCTTCTCCAGTTTTGACTTGTCAATGTCATGGTGTGAATTTGCATGACACGTCCTGTCATGGCACGACCTTTCATGATGAACTTGCTATCATACTATCACATGACATGTTTTTTGTCTTCACCGGCATGAACCATTTTTTCATAAACTGACCTGGTTGAAAAAGACTTGTCTGTTTGTGACTTTCCATTGTTTAAATTGTCGTTTTGCGACCGCAATTTAAAAAACACGCCGTTACGCAATTTGTCTTCAAGCTACTTGTCAACATGCGATATGTTTTTATGCCATTTGTCGTCCCCAGATAACAGTGACTTTGACCTGTCCGCCAAGACAGACAGCTTTCCAGAATTTTTTCGCCCGTCGTAAATTTTTCTTTGACACTCTTTTATTTTACGTATTTATAGTCGCATCTACCGTGTGCTGGTAAATTTGCATATTTTCACCTGCCTCACGGTTTAATTAGGCCTATAAACTTATTTTTATTCTAATCCTAGGAAATCGTTGGGCAACAGTCACTTCCTTTTCTACTTTTTATGATTCGTTTTTAGAATGTGATACAGAATGCCACTTAAATCTTGTAATAATATTGATGACTAACGTGCCAACCTGGTTGTCGTCTTTATTTCTATTAATTTATTGCAATTTCTATTAGTAATATCACTATTAAGTAAATTTTTATCGTTATTCTAAACTATAGGTTTATCATGATATTATTTCATTATCTTTAATTCAAATTTATTTTGAGTCATTATTTTCAAAACATTAGTTACATCATATCTCATTTTCCTGACAATAGTAGATATTTAGTAAGCCTACCAAAATTTGGGAAAATGTGTAGAACTGATAATTTATTTGAAGCAATACATTAATTATTTTAACTGTAAAGGTTAAAATAATTGCCGTGTTACTTAAAATAAATTATTAATTCTACACATTTTCCCAAATTTACATCCGATTTACATCCTCAGACGACTTAACATGTTGGGACTTTCCTGTTGCGATTTGCATGTCGAGACTTACATGCCGCGATGCACATGTCACGACTTTTACGTTTCGCAACTTACATGCGACCTAACATGTCGCATTTTGTCATCGTGCGATTTACTATTGTGCGACGTGCTGTTGACTTGTCATCAGGTTTGATATCAGATGACTTTTCATTAGCCGCCTTATCTACATGTAAATTGTCAGTATGTGACTCGACTCTTTATGACTTGATCATAATGCGCCTTGTCACATGCGACTTTCCATTATAAGGCATATCTGTAATGTGGACGGTATGCATTTGTCATAATCGTTTAATCAGAACCCAATTTATATTCATTTATAGTCACAATTACCGAGAGCAGATTAGTTTTCACTTTTTTTCCCGTCATATTAATTCAGTCCTAAATCCAGATTGGGTTAGTTTGCGTCTTTAAGCCGCCTCACGGTTTAATTCAGTCACCATCACTATCTTCACGTTGGGTCAGTTCTCACCTTTTCACCTGCCTCACGGTTTAGTTCAGTTACGGTCGCTATCTCCAAGAGTGGGTTAATTTGCACCTTTTCGCCTGCCTCACGGTTTAATTCAGTCACTGTTGCTATCGTCAAGAGCGGGTTAGTTTGTACCTTTCCGGCTGTCTTCAGTTTAATTCAGTCACTGTTCCTATCTCCATGAGTGGGTAAGTTTGCTCCTTTTTGTGCACCTCACGGTGTGGCACTCTCAATTCTACTTTAGCACATTTTTCTGTCAAAACATTCGCACAATTTTGCTGCCAACACTTCCACATCTCGCATCATTATATGAATCAACAATTAAAGTTTTAATCTCTATTTCATTTATTAATTCATTCGTTAGTATTCTTCTCGCAACAATGCAATGTGGAATTAATATCTTCGCTTTTGCATCCGAGTGCTCGTCCGATCGCAAACTAACGCTCCCCAGCAAAGATTAAGGACACGAATCAGCTCCGCCGGTAGACAAACAAAGTCCGCCATTTGAGCCATATCTCAATCAGAACCATATCCAAGGCCAGTCAGCTTTGTCCTTTTCCGGTATTAGTAAAAGACACGCCAGGAGCCGCCCAGTACCTTATGGCCAGAGAACCGAAAGCATTACTGGTATCTGAAGAAACTGTATGCGGAAGAAGCCGTCAGTGTGCTAGTTCTCGCAATGTAATCGTTATGCTTCGTTATTTTAACTCTCTGCGTTGACTCTCAAGCAGCTGTGTAAAATACAAAGTTTCACGCATACAGTTTCTTCAGACACCAATTCCATTCGGTTATCAGGACGTACAGCACTGGACGGCTCCTAACGTGTCTGTTACTAATGATGGAAAAGCAGTAAGCTAACCTGCCTTAGAGTGAGCGAGGAATGCAGCTTCAATCCCAGTTTGACTTGGCTATATCACACTGCTATACTGTCACCAATCGAAGGGAAAGTTCCCATAATCCACTTTATATTAAATGCGAAATTCTACAGTTCTCCACACCTTGAGTACAAAAGCACGCGATTAGCGCCTATAAGTCAACAAAATGTCAATAAAGGATGCCTACACGGAAAATATATCAATAAAAGGTGCTCACCTGGCATGGGATTTCTGAGACACACTGTGTACGACATGAGAATGAAGAAAGCCATATCGGAAAAGAGGGCCAGGCAACAATGAACTCCTCACATTGTGTACGACGATTAACGAATGCCACCAAAAACAGTGTAAACACAATCATGAAGCCCAATTCGAATATCACACACAACAAGTGCCACATGGACAACAAGTGCCTAAACAAAAAGTTATACCAGGCATTGTTGTTGGATCAACACTGGTGGGGAGCCTGGTTGGCACCCTTCAAAATTATTGTTGAGCATTGAGCATTAAATTCAACGGTTTAAGCTAGATTAAACGTAATATTTTGAGGAGAGTGAAAATTACGCTTTGTAGGTTTTCACTGACTGAATATGTGCGAAACATATAATCTCTGCTGTGATTTGGCTAAGCGTGTCCTAATCCACCAGCAGTACGTAGTAGAAGAGTTTACATTACCTGGAAACTAGGAAGGTGGTTTGCTTCTGAAGCCAAGGCCAACTGGAGTAGAAGTTGCATATCTTGCCTGCCGGTTCCATGGCAATAATTGTCGTTTATGCCGGTAAGTGAATGCACCTTAGTATCCAAACTACCTTGTGACGAGCAGTGAAGACTTATAACATAGACACTCCCGCAGTAATAAGCCCCAGGCAGTGCTTAGTGGGCACAAAAAAGCTAGTTGCAGACAATTTCTGTAAGCTACGGGATTCTTACCGTTCAAAGAATATTAGACTCCATGACTCATACACAGAACAATTTCAAATTAGTTCTTGAATAGCAGTTTTAAGTTGTTCTGAAGAGTTTGGACTCAACTGAATAAGTTTGACAGTAATGTGATGATTGCTAATATCATTTTTTTCTTCTGATGCGTAAGGCTTGTGGAACTTCTGTTACTATTAACTTTTATACGCCGCCTAGGATCACCGCGTTAAAAAATATATTCGGAAACAAATTACGTGTTTTGATAATATTTTGTGCGTACACATAGAAGGAACGTTGCCTCAAAAATATTATTTTGCAGTAAACCATTCCTGGTCGTACTGCATTATGAGAAAAGTAGACTATAATGGAGATGAATAAGGGAAAAAAGATTTATGAGAAAGAATCCAAAATTAAAATATTTCAAGTGGTTCAAAACAAAAAAAAGTCCAAGAAGAACTGAAACTTCGTTGCAGAATGCCAATAAGACTGGAAAGATGACGAGTGCTTTAGAAGAAAGATCTCTTTTCTTAGGCATGCACAGAAATAGAAAAATATCTGAAATAATGGCAAAATTTAAGGGTCAACGAAAAGACAATAGCTGCAAATTGGACTTCTCCATTTTGGAGAAAAGTCAACATTGCCAAGGTAAGAATACTCAGCTGCCTGCCGCTGAATCAGTACGTTTACTTGGCTCTTTTATAGCATTTCACAGGGATATGAATCATGTCCTTGTAATTTCTGTGGGTCTTCTTAAATGAAAACTAATTCGTCCTTAGACATTAAACGTGTAAGCTCATGAATTGCCTGATGCATGCCAAGAAAGACTGCGGCGACACGTATGGGCCCTGAAGGAATTCGTCTCGGTGCTAATAAAATTTGAGGTAAACAATTCTGAAAATATGTGTTCATGACTATGGCTGCGTGAGCACTACGACTCATAGATGTTTCCTTATATTTTTAATGACCGATAATCCAGAGGTGCGTACAGAAGCGCATAGAACGCATCCATTATATCACATATAGGGGCGAGGGGTAGGAAGAAGTAGCTCAGCATTAACATGATTAGGTCCGAATACTTGACTGCAGCTCTCTCGCAACTTGTAAACACGCCCATGTTTCCAACGTTATTCGAACAATGAGCTTGGAAAATCGATTCAAATACAGCACGAGGTTACAAGATTGGAGGAAACGGTTTGGCCACGGAATGCGACTCAAGCCTATTCATGCTGATCCCCCTTCTTCTGGCTCTCCTTTGTTTTATCAGCTTCAGAATGGTTGAGAACATTTATCGATACTTAAAGGCGCCTTTTAACCATTTCGATAGCATTGCCCGTATTCTACACACGGCATCCATTCGCCGTCATCCAATTGGCTGTTGTGGGTCACGTGATCGCGTTTTAGTTTTGAAAATCGCAGCGCTGCTGTGAATAGAGTTGTTCCATTTGTTATTTAACGATTTTTTCTTTAAATTGCTCGAAGATTCTACAGTGCTGCAGATAGGAGATAAACAAAGGTGAAAAGGCGCATTTCTCCTGCGCTCGAATTAATACTTGAAACGAGAAGCCAACGCCTTCTCGCTTAACGCGTTTGTTTCTGGCTGATCGTTCTGTCACCAAAATTAATCGCGCAGCGCTGGTAGGCCAAATCTTACGTCACTAGACTATCGGGCACGTCGTATGTGTTTTGAGATTGGTTTGACCCTATACCGACTGTAGTTCTGTCATAGTTTCGTTATGTATGGCGCACACCAGGAAACCAGACGATTCGATCGTAAAAACAAGATGGAGGAACGAACCCACAGTTTAATCTGATAAAATACACGGTGTTCATTTTTAACGTGTTAAGGAGACTTGATTGGATGGTGGCTGCCGTTTGCTGGCTTTCCATTGGTTGTTTGCCGCCTAGAAAATTACGAAGGTAATCTATATTTTGACTGTAAAACGTCTTGTATTTGGCAAATTAGTCATCTACTAATGTAAAGCTTTATATATCGCTTATAAAAATCCACAGAATCGTCCGGTCATCTTTAAAATTTGAATTAGGTATGTACTAAATGGGGGGGGGGCGACGTCGAAACTATCACTTCTTTTGTTTAACATAGTGTAACTTTCGTTTTCCCACTGCACGTTGGTTGTGGAAATAATTTCCTATACAACTGAAGAAAAAAATTATAGTTAATGAAATGAAACGATAAAATGTCCGTTATAGCAAAACTAATCTCGATTTTAAAATACAAAATTAGTATACTTAGTTCACTAAGTTGATCAGGCAAACCAGAATTGTGGCGGACATTGAAATGTTGCCATTGCAGCGGAAACGATAAGCTGCATGCCACGGAGGTCTACGAGAAATCTTCAATTTCTCCAAATAATTACAGCAGTGTCACAATTTCACAAACTACGTTTGAACGCTGAATGTGAAGCAGTGTCATAAAATACGTATTACATAAATTTACTTATAATAAATCCCGTTTCACTGACAAAATGAGAAATCAGTTCAGACTTCAATAGACCCCCGTAAAAAAAAAAAAAACAGCGCTGCCAACAGACGATGTATACAAAAAAATAGAACTCGGTGGCTGTTAAACTTAATATTCGTGACAAACGTGGAATATTCACGCTAGATGGGTACTTGAAATTTGAAGTCGCTATTTCGAGGAAAATGTAGGCCGTTTAGTACGTTATACAGGTCCCTGTATTTTTTGAAAGAATTAAGGATTTAAACCACACAATCGTGTTGCAAATTAAGACTCATTTCAAGGCAAAAGTATAAAAGACACTTAACATTTTACTCAAGACTACAAACGCCAGCAACGAACTGCGGCCGTCAGCTATAAATTAAAAAAAAAAACTGTAAATCGAACGGCTAATATGGTAAACGGTCCACTTACCTACTACGTCTGCCCCTGGCAACGGCAATACAGATTCCAATGCAGACAATTATAACGATAATTATAAAAATAATGATGAAGAATATAAAAATTACTTCAGAATGTGCCAATGCCAAAGCTGCGAAAAGAAGAAAAAATATTTTTTTTTAATGTTGTGGTTGGTAGCACTTTGCGCTTACTCTTACTGTCCAGTATTACGTAAACAAAACAAAAAAAAAACGGGAAAAAAATTAACAAACCCTGGTCAATGCTGGAGAACAATAATGAATGTCATCATGGTAGACTGGTTAGAGCTCAAGTGCTCAGTGCGATAGCTCAGCTTACCTGCCGGAAGTAGCCAATCAGATCTAAACCGTAACTTGAAATTTGATCTTGAAAAGGTCCCCGCCAACATGTCAGTCAATATAACGTGCTAGACTATCAAGTTTCTATCATCGTCTGGGGGATCTTCTATGGCTGAAGCTTGATAACATGTTGGCCCCTACCATGATCAGAGGTATACTGGTTGAAATGACCGGGTTAACTTCAACTCCTTTTAGCTTTTAAAACGTCATATTAGCCTCGAAATTGAACCAGTTTTTTAGACTGAACGAATGAGCAAAGCGACAATTGGGCTCTCAATCTGTCTGTCCGTCTGGGCGTGCTTGTCCGGCAGACGCTTGAGCTCCTCAGTCAATACAGCTATCTCAATCGGCTGCGAGTTGAAATCGAAGAGATCTTTCTGTCGGCATTAATTTCTGCGCGTTCCTGCAAAACAATGGCGACTTCCGTGTCGTGTTTTGGTGATGCAGTAATTAAATTGTTATATCGGACGTACGTAATGTATTCTTTCCGCAATTCTTGTGTTTAGTTATTGTGTAAGTGATCCAAAAGTCAAACACGAATGTCAAAATGGATGTAATTGCCTTTTAAGCTTGTTTTTGCGAACTTCGGTATATTATGTGGAAGTGGATGCGGTTTTTCTCGTCTACGAGGACGAGATGGCAATCTGCACCTGGAAATTAGCTCGTCCAAGATGCGACTAAAGTCTCCCCATGTCTGGTCCACGGTACATCCGCTCAGTCTCAAACTCGAATCCCAATCAACCTCAGAGAAGCATCAGCGCGGCTTGTCAAAATTTATTCGGCCCGGAAAGCACGAACTCACTGTATTATGTTAAAAGGAACAGTGTACTATAAAGTCTACCAAACAGTGGTCGCTCGTGCCAAAATGATCCTTAATAACCACAACGAAACAGAGGCGCTCGTCCTGGGTAAAAATCAGATTTCCCCTCGTTGGATAATTTACAAGTTGTGTTAATCCAAGAGGAGCAAGAAAATCCAAGAAGGAACAACGACGACGATCACTAGCAGTTAGCGTGTCCCAATTAACTGAGGAAACATTAAAATCACCCAAGCGAATATTTGAGGAATCCGATCTCATGGCACCCAAAATGAAATTGCTGAAAGCATCCAACTGCCGGTCATTATAGCTGTCCGGCAAGTAGTAGAGCATGAAGTTCAACTTTTCATATTGGCAAAAGAAGCCCAGCTTTTTCATAATCTTTAACAAACCAGTTACTACCCAACGTTTACGAAATCCGAGACCTTGGAGTCTGGTTCACCTCAAACCTCAAGTCTTCCTTGCACTGTGGAAAAATAGCCACATCAGCCTATTGCCGTCACTCTATTGTAAATAGATGCTTTACATCCAGTAACATTAACACAAAAGTTAGGGAATTTACGGTCTGTGTTCGTCCCTTACTCGAATATGCGAGCCCAGTGTGGTCACCACCATCTCATAAGGACATCGACTTGCTCAAGTGTGTTCAACGAAGCTTCACAAAAAGTTTTCCTGGGTTTAAAGATTTACCATGCAACAAACGTCTTGCTAAACTAAGTTTTGACACCTTTGAATTGCGTAGATTGAAATCAGACTTAATCCTTACTTTTCGAATTCTACGGAGTTAAGAAAAAGTTGACCTTCTATTTGATCGTTGTAACTTTCTCTCTACCCAAGGACATTATATATATAAAGTTTTCACTCTCGTTCACAAGAACAGAATGTAGGCGAAGCTTCTTTCCGGTACGAGTGATACCAGCCTTGAATTCCCTTTCAGAGGAAGTCATTTTGAGTAACAGTGACGCCATCTTTCGACGAAGCCTAAATTTTACTTCAATTATCCAGTTTCTAAAAAAGACCTGAACACGTCTCTACTCAATAGATGTAATATCATTATACTTGCTCAGGCTTCTCAGATCCTAAGCCCATAATTTTACCAGAATTGGCGTTAGTGGGCCCACCCCTTCCAATTTCTTACCACTTCCTAGTGGTTAAATCAATTTTATTATTATTATATTATTATTGTTATATTAAACTTGGTGAAAATCCAAGATGACGTCCTAAAAACATTTTTTTTTGTCTTTTAAATCACAGTCGAATGAAAGTTGGTAAAAATGTTCTTACAGTACGGCATAGCGACGCAGCGTAAAATTCAAATTCGAACACCGACCAGAAATCATGTGGAGGTTTGTCGTGCTCCCAGCCGAAGCCATGGCACCAGAAAGCGAAAGGGACAATTTTGCTAGTTAAATACAATCGAAAATTCCTAGGATTGTTTACATGTCACAATCGACATGAAGCATCACATGGCCCTTCTTTTCCCTCAAATGTCAGCAGCAGCTGAGGTCAGAAAAGATCAAGGGACTCCTTGAACGTGAGGCAGTCATGCTACCCATCAGGCTACCTTGCCCCAGTTCACCAGGAATCCTATAGATGGTGGTGAGTCAAAAGAATGTTAATTGTGTGGAAAGCACTTCTTGTAGTGAAAGGAGCAGGAAGGAAAGGAGACCCATGTTAATTGTGTGGAAAGCACTTTTTGTAGTGAAGGGAGCAGGGAAGTAAAAGGAGACCCATGTTAATTGTGTGGAAAGCACTTCTTGTAGTGAAT
>JAHWFP010113518.1:0-21346 GCA_023313725.1 Lithobius niger
AAGTAAACAGGAAGTTCGCTGTCTTATCAGCTGTAGCCTACACTCTGGTAGTCCGTGTGTTTATTACTATTGGTGCCCACGCTGGGCTAAGGTGTGTCCCCGCCCAGGACATCACAATATTTACATCTAGGTTTAGCGTGTCCAGATTTCCCGCAGCAAAATCAGATTAAATCTTAGATTTAGGTTTATGCTGCTATCTAGGTTTATGCGAAACGTAATTTACAGCTCTACTATGTGATCATATCACTTCATGGTCTACTTCGGCTGACTCGAACGATAACGCTAAAGAAGTAGTAGCTTTAAGTTCTAATGTTTGCTTTAAAAGCTCTCTTTGAATGGTTTCGGATTTTATCCCCCCAATTAAGCGATCTCTAATCATTTCTCCGTTAATGTCGATAATGCTATCAAAATCGCAAAATTTTGTGAGAATTTTAAGCGCAGCCAGATATATGCTAACGCTTTCATCCGATTTTTGAGCTCTTCTAAAAAATTTAATTTGCTCAGACACCACAGATGGCGCTGGCTCGACATCCTCCAAAACTGTTTTTACCAAAACTGCATATGTCATGGAGCTAGGTAGCGATGGCGCCAATTATGTTAAGGATTCTGTCGAACATTTTGGCACCCACTGAAGCTATTAAAAAATCAACCTTTTCACCTACAGGTATCTTCTTTACTTTAAAATAATAACTTAGCCTATCTACATATTTAGCCCAAGTATCATTTTCGCTATCGAATTCCGAAAATAAATTCGTATTTTCTCCCGCCATTTCTAAACTATCGATGGCACTACTAGAATTTAACACGTTCTCAGTATTTACAGGTTGTACCTCACCTGTTTCAGGCATAAGCCTTCACAATTTAACTCAAAATGCTTAAGCATACACAGTTTTAAGGCATAAGCCTACACTAAATTTTTTATACTAGATGGCAGTTTCTAGATAACACCAATTCCTTAATAGTTTTAACAATTAACTATCAGATGCTAACGGATTCACTTATCTACTAAGCCTTAAATTTACAATTAACCTACCTAGTTAAACTCAGTCTGCATTTTAACTTAAAACTACTAGGCTTTAAATTTGTATTTAGTTCCTCCAAACTGTTTATACAAAACAACACGATAGGCCTAAACGAACGGCGCAAATCAATCGTCACTCGTTTTCTGTTGAAAGAACGACTACAATGCAAATTTTGCACCGGCACAGCCAGCCCGAACAAAGGCACGGCAATAATGAATTTGGAAAGGGAAATTTAGTTGCATTTTTATACATGCTATTCTGTTTATAGTGCTAACAGTGTGACACGCCTACGCGTCGTACAGGACACAACCATGGTAAAATGTCCCATTAAAATTCCACTTGCCTCCCTCGGTTCTAGCATAGAAGGCACAAATTTAACACTACACCAATAAGTACCACACCAAGTTCAAAAACCCAGTACACATTTTGAAAAATTGAACCATGTTGACCACAGAGTAAAACTAATTCATTTGCCAAAAATGAAAATTTTTTTAACTTACCACAAGTTAGGAGCACTCTTGTTGGTATGCTATGGCCTACTGATTAAAATTAAAGTTACATGTCTTAGCCTCCTTCCTCGTCGCCAATTGTAGGTTCTTAGAACTAAGACATTTACACTGTGAATGATAAACCGACTAACACTTGCTAAAGGACTTTATTTCCTGTGTGTAGTACAGTTTTATACCTTCCTGTGGTCATGTGATTAACCACAGGATGCAGGGTGGCGACAAGCATGGACAGCTGATTAAACTTTTTAGTGGTTAAGGTCAGCTGTGAAAGATGAACATGATTGGAAACAACCCTCACAATGTGGCTTACCACAAATAACGACAAGGCACAACAGTTATCAACCATCTACTTTAGTTCTGCCTTAACACGTGTTTCCAGAGCTTTGGGGACTTTCTTCGGAGGTGAGGTGCGAGGTATTGCATTTGGTTTGATTTTAATGGTGTACTTGCCTGGCAGTTTGCCCAAACCCACAAAAACATCACTGAATTCCTGTACTAGAGTGTCTTTCGTATATGGCTGGAAATTTGGTTGTAGTTTGTGTAGTTCACATGTTTGTTGCACTAGACCTAGGTCCACACAAGACTTTAGGCCCAAAATTGGTTGAGTGTCATTACCAACCACAAGGAATTCAACGGTATACTCTTTGCCTTTGATCTTACATTGTAGCACACATTTACCGCGAACTTGTATAATATATCATTAGTGTAGGTAAGTAATTTTACTTTTGCTGGATGCAACCTCACTTTGAGTGCGTGGGCAAAATATTTGCTTCCGCCCCGGTATCAAGTCTAAAGGGAATAGAAACTGCTTGTATCTGAACACAAAATACCCACTGTCTGTTGTCAACTTCTGTGTTTACTGTGCTGATGCGTAACGTCGACACTGCGGCTGCCGCTTCACCATAATCGTCATTATACTCGTCAGGACAATCTTCATAGGCGTTGTCAACAGTGGAGACCCGCTGGTTTCGTTGTGGCTGTCGGCAGCAGCTTGAAAAATGGTTAATTTTGTTGCAATTATAGCACTTCTGTCCAAATGCTGGGCACTGCTTGGGCCTGTGCGATGACTTGCATCTCGAACAGTTCCTTTCGTCAGCTGACATGTTAGCTGCGTTGCTGTTGCCTGGAGTAAAAAAAATGCCCTTGAGAATTATGTTGACTTGGTGGTCTAATCGACTTAGCGTGCATTTTATTAACATGGGTCTCTGTGTGGTGTGTCTCAGCTTTCATTAACTTGGCCTGATGTGCTGCTGCCTCGTGAGCCCTGCACATATCATTGGCAACATCTAAAGTAATTGTACGATCTTGCAGTAAACGTCTACGTAGTTCTCCATCACGAACTCCTGATACAAGCTGGGCACAAATCAAACTGTCAGTTTTGCTGCCATAATCACAGTCTACGGCCTTCTTACGCAGTTGCAGCACTAAATCGTCAATTGATCTGGTTGCTGTTTGATAGGCCAAACTCGTAGGTTGGGAACATAGGATTTCGCAATGGCTCAAAATGTTTGTCAAACTTTTTCAAAATAACACTCACAGTTAAATCTTCGCCAACTTCTGTGAAGGTAAAGTTCTTGTATATTTGGTAGGCATGTTCACCAAGAGTATATAATAAAGTGGCACGCTGTTCGGTAACTGAGTCTTTATGCAGCCTAGCCGCGATTGCGTATAGTTCGTAATTTTCACTCCACGAACGCCAATTGTTGGCGGGTGTGTGGCCGGGAGAAAATGGCTTGGGTGGTTTTACCTTACTCATGTTGGGCGTCTGTTCGTTTTAGTCTTCTTACGTGAGACGTTGTTGTGTCGCTTGACTAGCGTCAGAGTCCTTAACCAGCTTTGTTTACTTCTGACACCATGTCATGTATTGTGTAAGTGCGAGGTTTGATATAAAAGGACATGACAGAAATGCTGAGCTAACAACAGGTTTACTATCGGCCATTTTTTATATCAGTTTCTACTACCGGGTTTACACCTGTGGATACAAGACGTGACGCGACCGGTACATACAAATGGTGGCACCCTCACAGTATAGGAAAGAAGGCATACGTAACACAATCAACACCCCTTCTGGTTCACCCCGTCTCACGAGAACAAACCGAACCTCTTGTCTTTCACTCTGGCCCATCTACGACCAGAACTTTTAAGGAAATCCCTGCCGTCCAACTGGTTCATGACTTCCAACAGCCAACCAGGAAAACGCATCTTGCCATCCAAAACAGACTTCACTACTGTGGACGGACACCACGTCAGCCTCACCAACCTAACAACTTGACGTCTTTCTGCACCACCACCAGTGGCTTCTCATCAATCTTCCTGACAGCGCCCAATCACCTCACACATAGCTACCAACGGTCTCTCACCCGATTTTTTGGTAGCTCTCGAATCATCACCGAGTCAAAAATTGGATCCAGTTGATCTTCACGACTCGCTTCACATAAACTCAACACGAGGATGGATAACAACAGCAAAACTTCACAAAACAGCCTGAAGTGATGTCCAACCTCTTCACACTTCAGACAGGGATGAAGACTTCACACAACACCGCTTCTGATCCATGAAGTCTTACGGAAGACACCGGCCGGTTTTCTCTCGAGCCCTCTACGACTAGGATTCTCGAAGAAATTCCTGCCGACCAACGAATTTAATCACTGCCTTACGTCAACCCAATCTCACTGGCTAGTATGTCAAGTTCACCCCAAACCTTAGGGATTTCACCATTCCAAAGCTCAAGTTATCCAATACAGACCTCCTGCTCAAGGACCACACGTCAGCTTTTAGACCCTCACCGACTTTCCAACCTGAAGTTTTTCCGAACTACATCCAGCGGCCTCTCATCATTCTTCCCGACACCACCGCAACACTCCACTACCTATGGCCCCTCTACCCTCTACGGCCCCTCCACCCCTCTACTATGGCCGCTCTACCTGATATTTGGTAAGTTTCAAACTTCCGCCGAGTCACAACTGGACTTCCATCACACCGCCTCTGGTAGCCGTCGATGAAATTCGTCAACTCCGGACTCCACTTCACATACTATTCATTGAAGGTTTCCAATGGACAACCCACATCCTTACACCCACTTCAGGTATGCTACTCCCTTCACAATGGCTCTGGAGAACAACATCTCATCCTGCCCACCGCGACGACCTTACAACGTTGCACCCTCCAAACTTTGTCACATCTCCACCATCAGCCTGGCGTCACTGCTGGAACTCCAGACCATCAATCAACTGCCCCTTTCACTTGGCAATCAGTCCATAGCCACTCCCTCTTCTCCTCCTTCCAGCACCTGTTACACGTACGTCTAACAATTCACTAGCCAATCAACCACGTCACCCCTGCTACTCCCACCACAATTGAAGCACTGCTCCTTGAACACCCCGACTCAGTTCGGTACATCTGAATCATTCAGATTCCATATTCAGCTTAGGCTGTGACTCATTCACACCTCTCTCATGTCCATCTTTTACAACAAAGTATTTCGCACTCGTCTCGACGCTTGCAACCAGGCGTTAAACCGGACCACCTAACGCTGACTTGATCGGCTCCACGAATCAACTTCGCCTTCAAATCCAACACCTCTCGGACAACCTTTATCCGGAAATCTTCAACAACAATGTAATATCTCTGTTCTAACCTTTATCCTCCTGCTAAATCTTCAGGAACATGTCTTCCGCAACTCGCTCTAAATTAACATCTCCGTTGAACTCTTAATCCTGCCAAATCGGTTTAACCAAAAACCGCACGCCATTCACTTTAATGGACAAACCTTCCACCATGAAGACCATTCAAGACCCTTCCATCCCACTCAACTAAGTCCTCACCACATGTGCCATCATCCAACTGCCATCTTCCAACTTCCTGTTCTCCTTCCCATACCCGGAACCTCAAGAAATCAATCCTGCCACCTGCTGAATCTTCCATGATGGAACCATATCCAGGATCGAACATCTCAGAAACAACACTCTCCAAAAAAACGGTCAACGCTGGAATCGTGAAACTTGCCGGACTTCTTCACCAACCCGCTTTGGCTATAGAAAGTTCCCTCCCCACTCCAACTGCCTCGCGCACAAAGTCGGCCGTGACCAGAGAATGTTGTGCCTGCAACCAATCCACCACAACTCCGTCACAAGGGACCCAACTCACACCCTTGGGAACTCGTCAAGATGGTGCCCTCCTCCTATATTGACGAGGTCAACTATAAATGCGATTAAATTTACAGGTAGTGGATATTTTCTGTCCGGCAATTAGAAAGCCCAATTTTACCTGGGGGAAGGTCAAAATTGGTTTCTATTGCCTGAGAAATTATACACTACCTGTAAATACTCACCCAACCTCCCTTCTCGAGTCACCATCATGGCTGACATCGGGAGGAAAAGTAGATGGCTGGCTTTTGCCGTAACACCATTTATAAATAAATAAATAAATAATAAATACGAATTTGACCTATAATGGTCAGGAGAACAGAAGAGCTGGGTCCACTGACACCGATCCTGCAGAAAAGAAACAGGGGGAAAAGGGAATTGTTTAAGTTTGGTAATTTCTTTTTAAAAACTTATCAAGTGGATGTTCTTCCAAGCGACGCTTAAATTCACTAACTGAGGGCGAATTGACAAAAGCTTCTGGAAGAGAATTCCAAGGTCCTATTACCCGAGACGCAAAGAAAAACTTTCTGCAGTCCGTCCGTGGAATGGGCATGCTCAATTTAAGGGAATGGCCGTGAGTTTTACTGTTACAGGCCAGGGATAGAGAGCAACCCATGCAGAATTTTAAAGGTCAAAACAAGGTCAGCCTTCAGTCTCCGGAGTTCAAGGGGATAAAGGCATGCCATAGATAACCGTGTATTGGGAGAATGATTGCGGTACCCAGTAAGACCACGAGTAAAACAGCGTTGGATGGCTTCAAGTTGGTCAATATCCTGCAAAAAGTTGGGTGACCAAACCGGACTCGCGTACTCGAGGATTGGCTGCGCAAACACCTTGTAGGCCCAAATTTTGGTCACAATACTGGCAGATGTAAAACAACGTCGGACGATTGCCAACCTACAGTAGGCCGAAGCTGAAATCAGGCGACAGTGGAGAACCGCACTCCCAGGTCACGTATGGAATATACTCCGTTGTAATGTCGGCTTGCCAAAAAATGATTGGAGAGGATACATGACCTCCAAAAATCAAAAAACTCGTGGAAAATTTTTTTTTCTCGGCGCCTCGGCCGGGGGAAAACCCCAAATTTCAAACGCCTGTATCTCCCAAGAAAATGGACCAATCCGTCTCATCTAAACAGCTCTTAATAGCCACGAACTTTATCTGTTTCCCCCCGCAAACAGAACCCGAAAATTCCATCTAGAAGTCATTCTACAGCATTTAGAAAAACACACGAAACTGAAGCCGTAAAATCACCGTAGCGCACGTGTGGAGTCGTCACTTGTGTGCTCCACAATGGCAGCCATCAATTTCATGTCAATATGTTAACCCTACCAAGATACCCCTTTAACTACTAATAGGCTCTTCTATAATTATACATTGTATTAAGTTGCATCACATGACTTCCTGTTATAATTGTATTTAAAGAGAAGTAAACAGGAAGTTCGCTGTCTTATCAGCTGTAGCCTACACTCTGGTAGTCCGTGTGTTTATTACCATTGGTGCCCACGCTGGGCTAAGGTGTGTCCCCGCCTAGGACATCACAGTTGGCGACGAGTCCGGTACCTTTGGTAATCTTTAAAAACTTAAGCTTAACTGATAGGTCTTCAACCACATCTTTGCTCCATATTTGTGGTAAGTTGCAAATTTTTTTCATTTTGGCAATGAAAATTAGTGCTCTGAATTCCTATCAGAGTTTAAACTTTTTCAAACAGTGTTATTTTGACGTGGTAGTGCTGTGTGGTACGAAATGATAATAGTTAAATTTAGTACCTTAACAACTAGAACCGAAGTGGGCAATTGGATTTATTATGGTTAATTTTACCTTGGCAGTGTTCTAGAGCGACGCACTGGCGTGTCCGCACAGGCAGTACTATAAACCTGAAGGTTCGAAAAATGCGCTGCTAAATTAACCCTTGTAAATTCGATTGTGCCATTGCCCATATTCGGGCTAGTGTGTGCCGGTGTAAAATTTAACACCGTAGGTTTATGCTCAAACTTAGTGAAATCTGGTCTGTGCTGAGGCTTAGGCCAGAAGTGTTGTTTTGTAAAACGTTGCAAATGGTGGACGTAAAACATTTTTTCAAAGCCTAGTCCCTTTAAATTTAACTTGTAGGCAGTTAATTTATACAACTAGGTAGGCTACAGTCAAGCTTGATTTATTTCTGTGTTTAAATAAGTGACCGGTAGTCTTGAGTGCTCCAGTTTAATCCTTGCATGTTAAACAGGATTGTAATTAAATTTAATTAAATTTAATTTTGTAGGCTTATGCCAAAGACAGGTGTCGGTAGCAAACCACCTGTAACTGCTAAAGTTAGCAGTGAAAGTGAAACTGAAAATAATTCAGTAGTGAACGCAAGCGTTAATGAAGCTAGTTCTAATTTAATTCTAAATTTTGAATCTAGTGATAGTGAAGACGACGTCAACATGGGTTCGTCTAAAACCGCTGGTTTATTTTCGGAATTCGATTGCGAGTCTGACACATGGGAGAAATACTCCAGCCGAATTCGTTACTTTTTTTTAGCTAAAGAAATACCAGCAACCAAGCAAGTTAATTTTCTAATGGCATCTGTGGGCCAGAAAATGTTTGATAGAATTCTTAATATCCTCTCACCTGATTTGCCCGACTCATTAACATTTGATGAGCTCGTTAAAAAAGTTTTAGACGACATTGAGCCAGTGCCCTCAGTGGTATCTGAGCGTGTTAAATTCTTTAGAAGATCGCAAAAATCAGATGAGAGTATCGGGGAATATTTAGCTGCCTTAAAGCTAATGACGAAGTATTGTGACTTCGCAAAAATTAAAGACATTAACTGCGAAATGATTAGGGATCGCCTAATTGGGGGGATCCAATTAGAAGTCATTCAACGCGAGTTGTTGAAGCAGACTCTGGATTTAAAGGCTACAACATCCTTAGCTTTATCCTTAGAATCTGCTGAAACAGACCAAAGCGTTTTGAGAAGCCATTCTAGAGCTGTTAACTACGTAGCTAAAAAATCGGGCAAAACATCTAGTAGGCCTAAATCCACTAAGGATTTCATTTGCTATTGTTGCGGCAAAAATGGCCACGTGAAAACACGTTGTAAATATCGAGACTATACATGTGGCCGTCGCCACACTGTCGGCCATTTAAAAGCCGTGTGCCGAAAAGCTAGTCATTCGAATAGAACTTTAAAATCACTCGACCACCCTAAAGCAAGTTCTAGCACAAATTTTAAGGCTAGGCCGAACACAAAACAAAAGTATAGCTACAAAAAACGCGTCAACAAACTCGAACGCGATAGCGAAAGTGATAGTGAAGAAGGCCAGGATGTTGAAGCCGAAAATTCAGAGTCTGGTTCCGGGTCTGATAGCGATTCAAACAACGACTATCTTGTACTGAAAAATAATACTCTTGGACTGAGTCAGGCTGCGGACCAGATTTCAATTCCCCTACAAACCAACAAAATAATAGTAGTAGTTAATTCTATGAAAATCCATAAATGGAAAATGCCAGTCTGCCTAAATGGTGTCAAGCTAGAAATGGAACTTGATTCCGGGGCAGATGCATCCATTATCCCTATTGAGTGGCATCAAAAATATTTTGCGGACTGTCCTTTAAAACTCAGTCCGTACTCGATACACTCATACACTGACGGAATTGAGAACACGATTTACACTGTAAGTCTGAAGGTTGAAGTTCAAGGTCAAATCGAACATTTGGATGCTTTAGTTTCAAAATTATATAAACCTGCATTAATGGGAAAGGATTGGCTTTCTATTTTTCGAGTTAATTTCCATCCTTTTTACGACCTACAAACGAAAGTGAAACCTAAGAAAAGTGTTAAGAAAATTAAAACTAGCATTACGCCAGTTGACACTTCCGAAATAGTGAAGGGTTTCCCGGAGCTATTTTCTGAAGGCATGGGTAAGTTTAAGAATTTTAAAGCCAAAATTCATTTAAAACCTGATGCCAAGCCTGTGTACAGTCGTGTAAGACCGGTTCCGTTAGCACTCAAAGAAAAGGTTAACCAAGAAATTCGTAGATTGGTTGGCCTTGGAATTCTAGAGCCTGTGGAAACTTCTCAGTGGTCTACGCCGATCGTCATAGTTCACAAGGCGGATGGTCAAATCCGAGTGATTGGTGATTATAAAACCACCGTGAACCCTCAACTCGAAGTCGACCACTATCCAGTTCCCACGGCCGCAGAATTATTCAGTGAATTAGCAGGCAGTGACACTTTTTCCCTTATCGATCTTAAGGATGCATTTCTGCAAATTGAACTCGACAAAGAGTCACAAGAAGCTTTGACAATAAATACACCCCTGGGTTTGTTTAGATGGCTTCGCGTACCCCTGGGCCTGGCGTCCAGTCCTGGAATTTTCCAGAGGGTAATGACTCAAGTCACCAGTAAAATCCCCAAATGTCTCCCGTTTTATGATGACATCCTGGTGAGCGGGAAGGGGGGTGAGCATGACGAATCGTTAAATAAACTGTTAACTGTTTTACAAGATGCAGGAGCCAAACTTAGGATCGAGAAGTGCAAACTGTCGCGGCCTGAATTAAAATATTTAGGCCACATGATAAATGCAGAAGGCTTGCATACACTCCCTGAGGTTATCGAAGCAGTCACAAACGCTCCTAACCCAACATGTATTCAAGAGCTACAGAGCTTTCTGGGTTTTGTAAACCATTACTCAAAATATCTACCGAATCTCGCTCATATTCTGTCACCAGTAACACGTTTGTTAAGCCCAAGTGTGAAGTGGGTTTGGGGGGCAGAATGCGACCGAGCCGTGAGTAAAGTAAAGGAATTATTTCTTAAATCAAAAGTTCTGGTTCATTACGATCCGAAATTAAAGCTCAAACTCGTTTGTGACGGCTCACCCTACGGAATAGGCTCGTGCCTGATGCATGTCATGAAAAACGGTGAATCACGGCCGATAGCTTTCGCTTCACGTAAACTCACTCAAGCGGAAAGAGGCTACTCGCATTTTGACCGGGAAGCGCTCAGCGTGGCTTGGGGAGTGAAACGGTTTCATGAATATGTTTATGGTCAACGATTCATACTGCAGTCTGATCAGAAGGCTTTAGTTTGGATTTTTGGCCCTAAAAAAGGAATACCGCAGATGGCAGCCGCCAGGGTTCAGCGTTGGGCAGTGATGCTTAATGCTTACGATTACGAATTCCAACACATTCCCGGTAAACTTAATTTGACGGCAGACGCTTTATCGCGCCTTCCCCTCCCAAATACCGAGGAATTCGAGAAAGCAGAAGAGCAGTACAATATTCTTGCTTTAGAAACTATTTCTAATCTTCCAGTTTTAAACGAGACACTCGTTCTTGAAAGTAAACGTGATAAAATCCTTTCAAAAGTTTATCGTTATGTGAACCATGGTTGGCCTGACAAATGCGAAATGCCCGATCTGTTACCGTACTTCACACGTCGTGCTGAAATCTCTGTCGAAAACGAAACCTTATTTTGGGGGTATAGAGTCCTGGTGCCGACGGCCTTGCGGAGACAAATCTTGAAAGATCTACATAGTGCTCACTTAGGCATAGTTAAATTGAAAAGTTTAGCTAGACAAAAAGTCTGGTGGCCTAAGATTGACTCTGACATTGAAAATAAAGTCAAATCGTGCCAAAATTGTCAAGAGTATAAAGATACTCAAACGTCAGGTCCTAAGCATACGTGGGAATATCCACTAAAACCCAACAATCGCTTACACGCCGATTTTTTGGGCCCGATGGACAATTACATCATTCTTGTAGACGCACATTCAAAAATTCCTTTTGTGCATAAAATGAAGTCAACAACGTCCGCGCGTGTCATTGACGTTTTAAACAATCATATAGCTTTATATGGTTTAATGGACAGCTTAGTTACGGACAATGCTGCCCAATTTTTGTCAGCAGAATTCCAAAGTTGGTTAAAATCCAACGGAATTAGGCACATGACCGGGCCAAGTTTTGCGCCTTGGACCAACGGTTTGGCTGAGGTATACGTCCGTAATTTCAAGAGAGTCTACAAGGCCGCGCGGCGACAGGGGTCTACTATTCAAGAGAGTATAAATTCTTACTTGTTATCAGCACGAATCACTATCTCCGCTACCACGCAAGCAACAACCGAAAAATTATATTTTAACCGAGAATTAATGTCTCGGCTGGATTTATTGTTCCCTGACCCTATTGCAGCCGTACGCCGTAAACAATTAAAACAAGTACAGAGCACCCACCATCGTGAGTTGAAAACGTATCAAATAGGTGAAAAGGTTTGGTATCGTGACTTTTCAACGACAAATGACAGGCTATGATCAGTCGGTATGGTTAACCAAAAATGTGAAAATCAGTCCTATACTATCGTTGATACTAATGATAATACGATTCGAAAACATCGCGAACAGCTAAGGTTACATGCCGCGGAAAATGATTATCCAGAACAGCCTCCAAACGCACTTGTTTCGACGGCGAAAAGCAGTAATTTCTCCATGCATAATGAGCAAGATCACTCAAATTTCAAACGCATATCTTTTGGCGGCAAACAATGTGAAAAGCCAAGTTTCGCTGACGTAGTTCCTGAACGTCGATCTCTCGGCCAATCCAGAAAGTCAATTTCTGTTACTGAGGGAAAAATTCCACCAATCCAACAGCTTGAAAAATCACCTGAGAATTTACATCGCAAATCACCAGGTGGCAGGAAATCTCCAGCGAAATTACCCCACACACACGAAGTGGATGAGTCTGCTAACGTAAATAACCAATCACCTTTGGCTACTACCAGCGCCCCTCTTGAAGGAAATTCTAAGCCAGAAAGGTCACAATCTCCATCGATTATTACGTCACCATCCACTAAGCAATCACCACCGAAGGCAGGTCATGCTAACAAAAAAAGCAAAACCGAATCCCAATAAACGCAAAGTTGTGCTATCACCAACGCAGGTTGATATTGCAGCGCAGCTTCAAAATGCTCATCGTTCAAAGAGACTGCTTAGAGCTCCAGACAAGCTCAATTTGTAGTTTTTTTTGCAAAATTACCAGTTGGCTACAACTTCTTAGTTTTTTTTGTTGTAATCCGTTATATATGAATTAAATGATAGTTCTTTTTAAACTGTAGCGAGTAACGCTAAAACGTTTTGTCCCCTAGTTATTCGTGCAGAGAATCGGCTGTGTTAATTTTAAAAATGTCCACCTTTAAAATCAGGTAAAAATGTAAGTGTATTTTGTTGTTCGTGTGAAAAATTGATTTCACGATTTTATCTCTTTTGTATCTTTTTGTCTTTTCATGTACCTAAACACTTCTGACATCGGAACAAAAAATTGCTTGGAGCCGCAATTCCCACTCTGGTGTAGCCTAATCCAAAGCAACTTCTTTGGCACCGAATTCTCGAATGCCAGATGTTTGTCCACAGCAACGCTGTAGAGTTTCAGCTGCAGAAATGGTTGCTGCAAAAAGAAAATTAACCAAAAAAGGCTACGAAAATTAAAACAACATTGAAAATTTAAATTGAATTTATTGTAAAATTGCTCCAGAAATCAAAACAGAAATTTAAAACTGGCAAGTTTTCAGCCAGTTTATTAATGTTTAATTTCTTGCTTAATCATGTACATCTTCAGTTCTTTATTTTGTAAAACAGCTTTCAAAAATAGTGTTTAGTTTTTCCTCGAAAACGAAAAATTATGTATCTTTCTTTAAAAATAGGTAGTGCACTAAAAAATACATCTTGCCTTCGTAATCATAATTTTAATTCCAGCTAGGCTTAGATTATTTTTTTTTTCTGTTTTTTTTTTCCGCTCGCTGCATTGTGGAGTCGTCACTTGTGTGCTCCACAATGGCAGCCATCAATTTCATGTCAATATGTTAACCCTACCAAGATACCCCTTTAACTACTAATAGGCTGTTCCATAATTGTATCTAGTTTTAGTGCATCACATGACTTCCTTGTATATAAAGACAAGTAAACAGGAAGTTCGCTGTCTTATCAGCTGTAGCCTACACTCTGGTAGTCCGTGTGTTTATTACTATTGGTGCCCACGCTGGGCTAAGGTGTGTCCCCGCCCAGGACATCACAATATTTACATCTAGGTTTAGCGTGTCCAGATTTCCCGCAGCAAAATCAGATTAAATCTTAGATTTAGGTTTATGCTGCTATCTAGGTTTATGCGAAACGTAATTTACAGCTCTACTATGTGATCATATCACTTCATGGTCTACTTCGGCTGACTCGAACGATAACGCTAAAGAAGTAGTAGCTTTAAGTTCTAATGTTTGCTTTAAAAGCTCTCTTTGAATGGTTTCGGATTTTATCCCCCCAATTAAGCGATCTCTAATCATTTCTCCGTTAATGTCGATAATGCTATCAAAATCGCAAAATTTTGTGAGAATTTTAAGCGCAGCCAGATATATGCTAACGCTTTCATCCGATTTTTGAGCTCTTCTAAAAAATTTAATTTGCTCAGACACCACAGATGGCGCTGGCTCGACATCCTCCAAAACTGTTTTTACCAAAACTGCATATGTCATGGAGCTAGGTAGCGATGGCGCCAATTATGTTAAGGATTCTGTCGAACATTTTGGCACCCACTGAAGCTATTAAAAAATCAACCTTTTCACCTACAGGTATCTTCTTTACTTTAAAATAATAACTTAGCCTATCTACATATTTAGCCCAAGTATCATTTTCGCTATCGAATTCCGAAAATAAATTCGTATTTTCTCCCGCCATTTCTAAACTATCGATGGCACTACTAGAATTTAACACGTTCTCAGTATTTACAGGTTGTACCTCACCTGTTTCAGGCATAAGCCTTCACAATTTAACTCAAAATGCTTAAGCATACACAGTTTTAAGGCATAAGCCTACACTAAATTTTTTATACTAGATGGCAGTTTCTAGATAACACCAATTCCTTAATAGTTTTAACAATTAACTATCAGATGCTAACGGATTCACTTATCTACTAAGCCTTAAATTTACAATTAACCTACCTAGTTAAACTCAGTCTGCATTTTAACTTAAAACTACTAGGCTTTAAATTTGTATTTAGTTCCTCCAAACTGTTTATACAAAACAACACGATAGGCCTAAACGAACGGCGCAAATCAATCGTCACTCGTTTTCTGTTGAAAGAACGACTACAATGCAAATTTTGCACCGGCACAGCCAGCCCGAACAAAGGCACGGCAATAATGAATTTGGAAAGGGAAATTTAGTTGCATTTTTATACATGCTATTCTGTTTATAGTGCTAACAGTGTGACACGCCTACGCGTCGTACAGGACACAACCATGGTAAAATGTCCCATTAAAATTCCACTTGCCTCCCTCGGTTCTAGCATAGAAGGCACAAATTTAACACTACACCAATAAGTACCACACCAAGTTCAAAAACCCAGTACACATTTTGAAAAATTGAACCATGTTGACCACAGAGTAAAACTAATTCATTTGCCAAAAATGAAAATTTTTTTAACTTACCACAAGTTAGGAGCACTCTTGTTGGTATGCTATGGCCTACTGATTAAAATTAAAGTTACATGTCTTAGCCTCCTTCCTCGTCGCCAATTGTAGGTTCTTAGAACTAAGACATTTACACTGTGAATGATAAACCGACTAACACTTGCTAAAGGACTTTATTTCCTGTGTGTAGTACAGTTTTATACCTTCCTGTGGTCATGTGATTAACCACAGGATGCAGGGTGGCGACAAGCATGGACAGCTGATTAAACTTTTTAGTGGTTAAGGTCAGCTGTGAAAGATGAACATGATTGGAAACAACCCTCACAATGTGGCTTACCACAAATAACGACAAGGCACAACAGTTATCAACCATCTACTTTAGTTCTGCCTTAACACGTGTTTCCAGAGCTTTGGGGACTTTCTTCGGAGGTGAGGTGCGAGGTATTGCATTTGGTTTGATTTTAATGGTGTACTTGCCTGGCAGTTTGCCCAAACCCACAAAAACATCACTGAATTCCTGTACTAGAGTGTCTTTCGTATATGGCTGGAAATTTGGTTGTAGTTTGTGTAGTTCACATGTTTGTTGCACTAGACCTAGGTCCACACAAGACTTTAGGCCCAAAATTGGTTGAGTGTCATTACCAACCACAAGGAATTCAACGGTATACTCTTTGCCTTTGATCTTACATTGTAGCACACATTTACCGCGAACTTGTATAATATATCATTAGTGTAGGTAAGTAATTTTACTTTTGCTGGATGCAACCTCACTTTGAGTGCGTGGGCAAAATATTTGCTTCCGCCCCGGTATCAAGTCTAAAGGGAATAGAAACTGCTTGTATCTGAACACAAAATACCCACTGTCTGTTGTCAACTTCTGTGTTTACTGTGCTGATGCGTAACGTCGACACTGCGGCTGCCGCTTCACCATAATCGTCATTATACTCGTCAGGACAATCTTCATAGGCGTTGTCAACAGTGGAGACCCGCTGGTTTCGTTGTGGCTGTCGGCAGCAGCTTGAAAAATGGTTAATTTTGTTGCAATTATAGCACTTCTGTCCAAATGCTGGGCACTGCTTGGGCCTGTGCGATGACTTGCATCTCGAACAGTTCCTTTCGTCAGCTGACATGTTAGCTGCGTTGCTGTTGCCTGGAGTAAAAAAAATGCCCTTGAGAATTATGTTGACTTGGTGGTCTAATCGACTTAGCGTGCATTTTATTAACATGGGTCTCTGTGTGGTGTGTCTCAGCTTTCATTAACTTGGCCTGATGTGCTGCTGCCTCGTGAGCCCTGCACATATCATTGGCAACATCTAAAGTAATTGTACGATCTTGCAGTAAACGTCTACGTAGTTCTCCATCACGAACTCCTGATACAAGCTGGGCACAAATCAAACTGTCAGTTTTGCTGCCATAATCACAGTCTACGGCCTTCTTACGCAGTTGCAGCACTAAATCGTCAATTGATCTGGTTGCTGTTTGATAGGCCAAACTCGTAGGTTGGGAACATAGGATTTCGCAATGGCTCAAAATGTTTGTCAAACTTTTTCAAAATAACACTCACAGTTAAATCTTCGCCAACTTCTGTGAAGGTAAAGTTCTTGTATATTTGGTAGGCATGTTCACCAAGAGTATATAATAAAGTGGCACGCTGTTCGGTAACTGAGTCTTTATGCAGCCTAGCCGCGATTGCGTATAGTTCGTAATTTTCACTCCACGAACGCCAATTGTTGGCGGGTGTGTGGCCGGGAGAAAATGGCTTGGGTGGTTTTACCTTACTCATGTTGGGCGTCTGTTCGTTTTAGTCTTCTTACGTGAGACGTTGTTGTGTCGCTTGACTAGCGTCAGAGTCCTTAACCAGCTTTGTTTACTTCTGACACCATGTCATGTATTGTGTAAGTGCGAGGTTTGATATAAAAGGACATGACAGAAATGCTGAGCTAACAACAGGTTTACTATCGGCCATTTTTTATATCAGTTTCTACTACCGGGTTTACACCTGTGGATACAAGACGTGACGCGACCGGTACATACAAATGGTGGCACCCTCACAGTATAGGAAAGAAGGCATACGTAACACAATCAACACCCCTTCTGGTTCACCCCGTCTCACGAGAACAAACCGAACCTCTTGTCTTTCACTCTGGCCCATCTACGACCAGAACTTTTAAGGAAATCCCTGCCGTCCAACTGGTTCATGACTTCCAACAGCCAACCAGGAAAACGCATCTTGCCATCCAAAACAGACTTCACTACTGTGGACGGACACCACGTCAGCCTCACCAACCTAACAACTTGACGTCTTTCTGCACCACCACCAGTGGCTTCTCATCAATCTTCCTGACAGCGCCCAATCACCTCACACATAGCTACCAACGGTCTCTCACCCGATTTTTTGGTAGCTCTCGAATCATCACCGAGTCAAAAATTGGATCCAGTTGATCTTCACGACTCGCTTCACATAAACTCAACACGAGGATGGATAACAACAGCAAAACTTCACAAAACAGCCTGAAGTGATGTCCAACCTCTTCACACTTCAGACAGGGATGAAGACTTCACACAACACCGCTTCTGATCCATGAAGTCTTACGGAAGACACCGGCCGGTTTTCTCTCGAGCCCTCTACGACTAGGATTCTCGAAGAAATTCCTGCCGACCAACGAATTTAATCACTGCCTTACGTCAACCCAATCTCACTGGCTAGTATGTCAAGTTCACCCCAAACCTTAGGGATTTCACCATTCCAAAGCTCAAGTTATCCAATACAGACCTCCTGCTCAAGGACCACACGTCAGCTTTTAGACCCTCACCGACTTTCCAACCTGAAGTTTTTCCGAACTACATCCAGCGGCCTCTCATCATTCTTCCCGACACCACCGCAACACTCCACTACCTATGGCCCCTCTACCCTCTACGGCCCCTCCACCCCTCTACTATGGCCGCTCTACCTGATATTTGGTAAGTTTCAAACTTCCGCCGAGTCACAACTGGACTTCCATCACACCGCCTCTGGTAGCCGTCGATGAAATTCGTCAACTCCGGACTCCACTTCACATACTATTCATTGAAGGTTTCCAATGGACAACCCACATCCTTACACCCACTTCAGGTATGCTACTCCCTTCACAATGGCTCTGGAGAACAACATCTCATCCTGCCCACCGCGACGACCTTACAACGTTGCACCCTCCAAACTTTGTCACATCTCCACCATCAGCCTGGCGTCACTGCTGGAACTCCAGACCATCAATCAACTGCCCCTTTCACTTGGCAATCAGTCCATAGCCACTCCCTCTTCTCCTCCTTCCAGCACCTGTTACACGTACGTCTAACAATTCACTAGCCAATCAACCACGTCACCCCTGCTACTCCCACCACAATTGAAGCACTGCTCCTTGAACACCCCGACTCAGTTCGGTACATCTGAATCATTCAGATTCCATATTCAGCTTAGGCTGTGACTCATTCACACCTCTCTCATGTCCATCTTTTACAACAAAGTATTTCGCACTCGTCTCGACGCTTGCAACCAGGCGTTAAACCGGACCACCTAACGCTGACTTGATCGGCTCCACGAATCAACTTCGCCTTCAAATCCAACACCTCTCGGACAACCTTTATCCGGAAATCTTCAACAACAATGTAATATCTCTGTTCTAACCTTTATCCTCCTGCTAAATCTTCAGGAACATGTCTTCCGCAACTCGCTCTAAATTAACATCTCCGTTGAACTCTTAATCCTGCCAAATCGGTTTAACCAAAAACCGCACGCCATTCACTTTAATGGACAAACCTTCCACCATGAAGACCATTCAAGACCCTTCCATCCCACTCAACTAAGTCCTCACCACATGTGCCATCATCCAACTGCCATCTTCCAACTTCCTGTTCTCCTTCCCATACCCGGAACCTCAAGAAATCAATCCTGCCACCTGCTGAATCTTCCATGATGGAACCATATCCAGGATCGAACATCTCAGAAACAACACTCTCCAAAAAAACGGTCAACGCTGGAATCGTGAAACTTGCCGGACTTCTTCACCAACCCGCTTTGGCTATAGAAAGTTCCCTCCCCACTCCAACTGCCTCGCGCACAAAGTCGGCCGTGACCAGAGAATGTTGTGCCTGCAACCAATCCACCACAACTCCGTCACAAGGGACCCAACTCACACCCTTGGGAACTCGTCAAGATGGTGCCCTCCTCCTATATTGACGAGGTCAACTATAAATGCGATTAAATTTACAGGTAGTGGATATTTTCTGTCCGGCAATTAGAAAGCCCAATTTTACCTGGGGGAAGGTCAAAATTGGTTTCTATTGCCTGAGAAATTATACACTACCTGTAAATACTCACCCAACCTCCCTTCTCGAGTCACCATCATGGCTGACATCGGGAGGAAAAGTAGATGGCTGGCTTTTGCCGTAACACCATTTATAAATAAATAAATAAATAATAAATACGAATTTGACCTATAATGGTCAGGAGAACAGAAGAGCTGGGTCCACTGACACCGATCCTGCAGAAAAGAAACAGGGGGAAAAGGGAATTGTTTAAGTTTGGTAATTTCTTTTTAAAAACTTATCAAGTGGATGTTCTTCCAAGCGACGCTTAAATTCACTAACTGAGGGCGAATTGACAAAAGCTTCTGGAAGAGAATTCCAAGGTCCTATTACCCGAGACGCAAAGAAAAACTTTCTGCAGTCCGTCCGTGGAATGGGCATGCTCAATTTAAGGGAATGGCCGTGAGTTTTACTGTTACAGGCCAGGGATAGAGAGCAACCCATGCAGAATTTTAAAGGTCAAAACAAGGTCAGCCTTCAGTCTCCGGAGTTCAAGGGGATAAAGGCATGCCATAGATAACCGTGTATTGGGAGAATGATTGCGGTACCCAGTAAGACCACGAGTAAAACAGCGTTGGATGGCTTCAAGTTGGTCAATATCCTGCAAAAAGTTGGGTGACCAAACCGGACTCGCGTACTCGAGGATTGGCTGCGCAAACACCTTGTAGGCCCAAATTTTGGTCACAATACTGGCAGATGTAAAACAACGTCGGACGATTGCCAACCTACAGTAGGCCGAAGCTGAAATCAGGCGACAGTGGAGAACCGCACTCCCAGGTCACGTATGGAATATACTCCGTTGTAATGTCGGCTTGCCAAAAAATGATTGGAGAGGATACATGACCTCCAAAAATCAAAAAACTCGTGGAAAATTTTTTTTTCTCGGCGCCTCGGCCGGGGGAAAACCCCAAATTTCAAACGCCTGTATCTCCCAAGAAAATGGACCAATCCGTCTCATCTAAACAGCTCTTAATAGCCACGAACTTTATCTGTTTCCCCCCGCAAACAGAACCCGAAAATTCCATCTAGAAGTCATTCTACAGCATTTAGAAAAACACACGAAACTGAAGCCGTAAAATCACCGTAGCGCACGTGTGGAGTCGTCACTTGTGTGCTCCACAATGGCAGCCATCAATTTCATGTCAATATGTTAACCCTACCAAGATACCCCTTTAACTACTAATAGGCTCTTCTATAATTATACATTGTATTAAGTTGCATCACATGACTTCCTGTTATAATTGTATTTAAAGAGAAGTAAACAGGAAGTTCGCTGTCTTATCAGCTGTAGCCTACACTCTGGTAGTCCGTGTGTTTATTACCATTGGTGCCCACGCTGGGCTAAGGTGTGTCCCCGCCTAGGACATCACAGTTGGCGACGAGTCCGGTACCTTTGGTAATCTTTAAAAACTTAAGCTTAACTGATAGGTCTTCAACCACATCTTTGCTCCATATTTGTGGTAAGTTGCAAATTTTTTTCATTTTGGCAATGAAAATTAGTGCTCTGAATTCCTATCAGAGTTTAAACTTTTTCAAACAGTGTTATTTTGACGTGGTAGTGCTGTGTGGTACGAAATGATAATAGTTAAATTTAGTACCTTAACAACTAGAACCGAAGTGGGCAATTGGATTTATTATGGTTAATTTTACCTTGGCAGTGTTCTAGAGCGACGCACTGGCGTGTCCGCACAGGCAGTACTATAAACCTGAAGGTTCGAAAAATGCGCTGCTAAATTAACCCTTGTAAATTCGATTGTGCCATTGCCCATATTCGGGCTAGTGTGTGCCGGTGTAAAATTTAACACCGTAGGTTTATGCTCAAACTTAGTGAAATCTGGTCTGTGCTGAGGCTTAGGCCAGAAGTGTTGTTTTGTAAAACGTTGCAAATGGTG
>JAHWFP010113519.1:0-10709 GCA_023313725.1 Lithobius niger
TACATTCCTCAATAAAGGTCTTTTGACTGCCAACTCCTTAATCGTCAACAAATCTAAAACATAATGTGAAGCAAAAACGTTCAGCATATATTTCTGGACAGGAAAGGTGATATATATCTTTTACGTAGAAGCGACCCTTGAACCACAAAATCTTATTAATTATCACAAGTAATTCGCGTGAACGCTCCTTTTTTCAATTGGTTGTTATAGGTATTTTCCTGTTCAAAGTGCTCTTGTAAGCCGTTTAATAGCCCGAAATGTACGTGCTTGAAAGGTGGGAATCTGTTCTTTCCAGCAATCCTAACTGAAATTGTTTGACGTAGATAGGAACCGCCCTACACCTAATTAAAGGTGAAAAGGTAATGGCGTTGCGAAAGCGTATGGTGATTTTTGAATTCCAAGTGCTCTTGCTAGCCTTCTAATTGGTCGAAATGGATATGCTTAGGATTTTCTGAAAGGTGGGGATCGATTCTTTCCATCAGCCTAACCAAAGTTGTTTAACTTGGATACAAAAACAAATATGAGCATTGCAATGGTACTTTGAAATTGAAATTAGTCGCTACAGCAATTACAGCGATACTTTTAAAAGGGTGTAGGATGGTATGGTCCTTACACAAGCTAGCAATTCGGTTAGAATTGATGGAAAGATAGATCCCAACCTTTCAAAAAATCCTAAGCATGTCCATTTTGAGTAATTAGTGAATTCGAAAGTCACCATACGCTTTTGCCACAATTTTCTCTTGCCATCACCGCCATGCCAAAGAGTACTTTGAACACAAAAATTACTATAGCAACCAATTGAAAAAGGAGCATTCGTGCGAATTAAGGGTGATAATACAATTTTGTGGTCCAATGGTTGCTTTTACGTAAATGATGTATATCACCTTTCCTGTCCAGAATTGTGTGCTGAACGTTTTTGCTTCACATTAATATGCTTTAGATTTGTTGACGTTTAAGGAGTTACAGCAAAAAAACCTTTTCTTTATGCTGCAAAGTACAATACCTGTCAATTTTTGCATTGTTGTCTCGACGATGCTGTCCTTGCCTTGAGACTTCAGTTCACGACGGCTGCCTCAGCCACCCGATCGCACGTGCGCGATCCTCCCTATAAGAATGGAAACCGCAGTGGGTTTGCCATCTCTTTGTCTCAAGCAGCCGTCGCGGCTGCTGTCTGCTTCTCCTGCCTTGGAACCCCCTTCGTCCCGTCTACTGGCCCGTGCCGGGCCCCTCCGTCGTCCATCGGCTGACTACCTACGTCCCATCATGCGACACTCTCCCTTCCTGTCGTCGCCCGGGATCGCTCCACTCCTGAACGGCATCCTCCTCACGTTCGAGCCGGCACGACAGCGCCTTGCTGCCTTCTGTCATAGCGATGGATTGAAGTCATCGTGGCTCCCTTCCCGTTGTCTCCCGGGACCGCTCCACTCTTAAACGGCATCCTCCTTTTGTCATAGTCGACACGACAGTGCTGCTGCCCCTGTCGTACAGTGGATTGAAGTCGTCATGGCTCCCTTCCCGTTGTCTCCCGGGATCGCTTCACTCTAGAATGGCATCCTCCTTTTGTCACAGCCGACACGACAGTGCTGCTGCCCCTGTCGTACGGTGGATTGAAGTCATAGTGGCTCCCTTCCCGTTGTCTCCCGGGTTCGCTCCACTCTAGAATGGCATCCTCCTTTTGTCACAGCCGACACGACAGTGCTGCTTGCTGCCCCTGTCGTACGGCGGATTGAAGTCATCGTGGCTCCCTTCCCGTTGCTTCCCGGGATCGCTCCACTCCAGAATGGCATCCTCCTCTTGTCACAGCCGACACGACAGTGCTTGGGCTGCCCTGTCGTACGGTGGATTGAAGTCATCGTGGCTCCCTTCCCTTTGTCTCCCGGGACCGCTCCACTCTTGAATGGCATCCTCCTTTGGTCACAGCCGACTCGACAGTGCTGCTGCCCCTGTCGTACGATGGATCGAAGTCATCGTGGATCCCTTCCCGTTGCCTCCCGGGATCGCTCCACTCCTGAACGGCATCTCTCCTGGGTCCCAGACGACACAACAATGCTTCTTGCCCCCTTGGCTCCCTTCCCGTTGTTTCCCAGGATCGTACCACTCCCGTTCGGCATCTCTTCTAGACCCTAGCCGGCACGACAGTGCTTTATTACCTCCTGTCATTATGGTGGATTGAAGCCATCGTGGCTCCCTTCCCGTTGTCTCCCGGGACCGTCCCACTCCCGTTCGGCACCCTTCCCACGTCCAGTCGGCACGACATTACCTTGTAGCCCTGTCGTTGCGCCGGATTGAAGTCATCGTGGCTCCATTCCCGTTGTCTCCCAGGATCGTCCCACTCTTGAACGGCATCTCCCCCTACACCCCAGCCGGCACGACAGTGCCTCGTTGCCCCCTGTCACTACGGTAGAACGAAATCACCGCGCCTGGAATCATCCCTCTCTCTCGCCGTCCTCGCTCCTCCCGCAGGCACGACATCGTCTTGCTACTTTCTATCGTTGCGGTGGTTGAGGTCATCATGACCCCCTTCCATCTTCTCCCGCGTCACTGCGGTGAACCGAAGTCCTCGTGGCTCTCCTCCCGTTGCCATCCTGGGATCGTTCCACCCCCGAACGGCATCCTCATCTTGCTCCAGTCGGCACGACAGTGCCTCGTCGCCTCCTGTCGTTACAGTGACCTGTGTCATCTGAGCTCACCCCCGCTGCTCCCCGATGGCTGGAAGTCGTCGTGGGCCCCCCTCCTGGTCGTCCTCCGATTCCGTCCCACACTCGACCGGCATCCCTTCTACATTCCAGCCTCCTCGGCAGCACCTCGTTGCCCTTTCCACCACGCTCTGTCGACACGCTCACCGTTCCTTCCCGCACGACACCCGCTGACGCCTCCCCTGTCGCACCGCCTCTCGTTTTTCCACAGGCAAGCACCGCCGATCCTCGCCTTTTTGGGCCTACCGTCGCCTCGTCAAAACTTTTGTGCCTTTACTTCTGTCGTTCCTTACACATCCTCCTTGACGTCAACCCTTTGTGCCGCACCATTCTGACCATCGCCGGTGTCGCACGCGACATCGTAGTCAGCGCCACCCGCCGCCTGCGGACCACCCGTTCTGCGCCCTTTTCTACTCTTCGGTAATAAAGCCCGCTCCCCGGACTGGGCCGAATCCTCCTCTCGGCACGAAGGCCACCGGCGCGTCCGTATATGGAAAATGTTCCGTGGCGTCCCAGTAACCAAAGTTGGTACCGTCCCGGCTGGGGAGGAGGAGGGGGGGGGGGCTATACACCCCCCCCCCGGACGGACACTTGTTGAGTTCAGTCACTCTGGCTGCCAACTTTGGCCAACCGATCTGGGGGGGGGAAGGAATCGTCCCTGGTTAGCCCCTCCTTGACTCAAGATCACTTTGTTTGGGTTTTTGTACGACCACCCATGTTTTAGTGGCTATTTTATTTCCCTCAATCTTCAGATTATCATCAGTTACAAACTTACGAAAATGTTAAATAAATTTGTAAAAATGTTGTTCTTGAAGTCTTCGAAAATCTAAACTTAACCCGGTACATTTTTTTTATTTTTATTTTTATTTTTTATGACCGCGATAGGTTATAAGTGAATACATTCAGAAACAAAACAAAAAATTGCTCATCAATTTTATCGAAAATAATTGTGTCGTTTTCCGTTCAAAAATGTTGCTATTAATTTTGTGAAATGTAATGCTCAATATTGCTACTCGCCCATTAAAGAAACCGTACGTTTGCTCCATTAGTTTATTAAAATAAAACAAAAATTGGCTTAGTATTTCTAGCTAATAAGTAAAAACGTAAAGAAAAAATACGTTTCTTACGTAGGCTAACAAATTTTATTTTACGATTGTGTCGTTAATTTACGTTTCTGTTGCAAGAGTTCGACTTCGACAATTGATGGTAAACAAACAATAACTCGGGTACGCGACCGATGTTTGTTCCGTGCCATGTGTTTTAATTTTTTTACCAAGACGTTCTTCACTGTCACTGCTTGAGCTTGCTTTCTAAAAATTTAAAACAATTCAGTGCAGCGTGAGCGTTGTTAGATAATAGATCGTGCTACGTGTAAATCAAAGGCTCAATGAAGCTCAGAATCGATCTTTTTTTTTATTATCGAAACTGAAAACGCCATGCTGTCTTAGGCCTACGCAATTCGTACCTGGAGCTGTGGTTCCGTTGTAAATCCAAATAGGTAGCTCTGACCTTTCAGCTTCTCTCTTGGTTTTTGGTTTAAGTGAAATGTTGCTGTGTGATCAACTAGCCTATCTCTTCTAACTGTTTCATCGCAATAAAAACAAGTCGTTTTTGAGTGGGAATATTTCCCGCTTGGTTTCGATTTCTTCGTCGCCATCAGCAGCTGACCGATCGCTGAACCAATCAAATCACAAGATGGAGCCGCGTGTGTTCGTTTTGTTGTTCCGTGTGCACGGAAATTAAACTTTGAACCCACCGTTGCGTAAGTAGCGTCGAAGTGTTTACGCATGATGTATACAAAGATCGAAGCGCCTTGCAGTAAACAGTGGATTTTTTTTTTTTACAACGTTAGCTTTGTACATGAGGATGCAAACGAATAATTCAATATATTGTGAAACATACGAGAGTTGAAACTTTATTAATTTTCAAAAGTTTTTTTTTTTTTGTTGGCCGTGCATGACGATCCAGGCCCACGACCGTCCCGATGTGATTGAAATTTCTCCTGCCGTCCCGGTAACTAGGTTACCAGGTTATGGAAGATTTTCCATATACGGGCGCGTCGCTTCCCTCCGCCGGCCAATGCAACACTAACCAGAATACACGTTGCCATCTTGCCACTCGCCTTCACGCTGCAACGAAGGCCTCTCCTGGACTGTGCGCCCCTTCGTTGCGACACGAAACCTTCAACACCATGTCTTGGCCATGGCGACAGCTTCCCAAACCCCCCGATACCAACACTCTCCGTCCTGTCCCTGTTTATCCACGGGACTTTTCGTGGCCATCAGGGCCCACCTTGCTGGCTCCAATCTTCCGACATTCCAACGTCTAACCACCACCCTCCTACCTTCGCACCGGCCATCGCTTCACGGATCACGCACTGGCCCACGCATTTACCACCCTTGCTCCTTTTGCCTTTGTCTTCCCTCTGCTGCGGTCTCCCTACAACCGGAAGTTCGCGTCTCCACATCGAGGCTCCCTTCGCTTGCTGTCGTTTCCAGTAACCCGTTCCCGCCCTTTTCTTTTTTTCACCGCACATCGCGAACTCGGTTGGATAGCATCCTCTGTACCCTGCATCTTCCAAGATTATTGTTAGGATGAAGCAGGCCCAAACTGTTCCTGGTAAAGACTCCTTCCTGGGAAGACTCCCCCTGGTTGAAGATCCTGGATCATGTTCCTGCCGGACACCGGAACCCGGCACGCCGTGACCCCCATCGCACGGTGTGCCAATTCCATCGCAAATGCGACTACTTTAATTTGCCTTGCCCTACGTGTTTTGCCATTCCCCTGGCTGAATGGCGTGTCATTGCGGCATCTCACCAAGCCTCTGCACTCCGCAAACGTCAAAGAAACCAGAGGAACTATCTTTTCAAGAAGATCAGGGAAGACCAGAAATCCATCCCCCCCCCCCCAAGTGCTTCCCCACATCTGGATTCGTCACCTTTACTAACATCCGTTTTGACTAAGAACACTCTCCTCTCCATTCCCCCAACGCCCGGAAAATCTCAGACGACACCTTTCGATTCCCCGGCTTCTGTTGCCTCCTGGCTTAAAAACCCCATCGACCATTCGTCAGCAGCACCTTCCACCACCACTTCCGAAGGTAACCCCTCTCCCCAAGAATCGCCAATGAAGCAATCTGAGCCACTTCCATCTTTTTCTCCGGGACTCGATACCCCATCCTCACCCCTCGGGGATGCTCCCTGCACAATCAACTCACCAATCGACATCGACCCGGTCATCCCTATGACACCTTGTTCCTCTCCATCCGAACTAAGGGAATCTACCACCACCGACCCATTGGACGTTACTGAAAGTGAACCCGCCATTCAAAGTTTGCCCCCCCCCCCCCCCCCCTCTTGTGCGTAGGACACTTCCCCAAAGTCGACCACGTACAATTTTTTACCACAATGAAGCACAAACTTCACCTGAACGAGAGGGCCAAACTTCAGTTCATGAAAAATTATGAAACAATTAAACCCCACCTGGATTCTGTCCAAGACCATATCAACCAACTTTCTTCCCAAGTAACCTTTCTCAAGGCCGAAAGTTTACGTCTTCTTCACTCTTCGGCCCTGCTTTCCCTGGATTCCCAACGTGCCACCCGTCAATCCTTCCCCACCTCCCCATTCGTGCCGTTGCGAGCCTCTCAACTTTGCCCCGTGGGTCCTGGTTGGGATCTCCCTGGGAAAAAACAACAAGCCGTCCTACAAGCAACCCAATCTGCTCCGACACCCATTATTGGACCTCCGCCCATCGGACCCCAGACTTCCAGTCTCAGCTTTCCCTTCAAGGCCCGTTGTCGCAACCCCCCACTACGGGCCCCTTAAAAACACTACCTCATCCTCCAACTCGGATTTCGACTCTTCGGACCTCTTCCTCCACATTAACTTTTCTGAAGCGTCGGACTCCTTAACGACCAACATTTCGGACCTTCCAATGTACTCTTTCTCACTTTGGCAGTTCGACGACGCCGACTCCTTTACGCCCATGCACCCCCTCATGACCCAAATTTCCAACCATAAGACTTCCGATCTACCCTGCGACATCTGCCGTCATAAGGCCAAGGGGTGCCATTTTGGGATCCACAACACCTCAGTATAACCAATTTCATTCGTCTCGGCCTTGGGTTTCTCATCACTTGAAAAATCCTTCAAAAAAAAAAATCGTAACTTTCCACCTCCCCAAGGCCGCTCTCAAATTTTGTATTTTTCGGAACCAAAAAAAAAACTTTCTTTTCTGCATCAACCCTCAGTGCTTCCCTTCACCATTTTGAATTTGTGCCCCATGATCATACCTACACCCGCTCTTCAGCCATCTCCAAAAAAAACAGGAAGAGGGAAGAAATTCCAAGATCTACTCTGCTAGCAACCCAGGACCGAATCCAGGAATGTCACCACCAATTGGACAGGTAACACGTTTATCCCTTTTCTTACTCACATGTTCCCTTTTTTATTCCTCAAAAAAAAAAAATTTAACCACTTGGAGAGGAAACTGTCTCGCTTTGGCTCCGGAAACAACCTCTATCAAACCGTTTCCAAACGAGACCCCAACGCCAGCCTCAGCACCCCAGGGTACTCGGCCAAAAGGTGCCCGCCACCTAATTTGACGAAGTCAGCCTGTCAATGCAAAAATTGACAGGTATTGTACTTTGCAGCATAAAGAAAGAACATTTTGCCGACCCCCAGCCAGGCCGGCTAAAAATGGTTTCTTTTGCTGAAAAGTCATTTACCTTCAGGCCCACCCTGCCTCCCCTCAGGTGTTACCTTTTGACGTAACTTGAGACAAAGAGATGGCAAACCCACTGGGGCTTCCATTCTTATAGTGAGGATCGCTCACGTGCGATCGGGTGGCTGAGGTGGCCGTCGTGAACTCAAGTCTCAAGGCAAGGAGAAGCATGTCGAGACAACAATGCAAAAGTTGACAGGTATTGTACTTTTAAGCAAAAGAAACCATTTTTAGCCGGCCTGGCTGGGGGCCGGCAAAATGCTCTTTTTACAACCTCTTCGAAGGTGGTAAAGTGTGTTTTTGTTGTGATCGTTAATATGCCTTTTAAATACCACTGCGACTACCGGTTGCCGGTGTTTTCGATAAGACACCCTCCTAACCCCCCCCCCCCCCATTGGGGGAGAGGCGAACTTGCTATCATAGTTTTTTTTTTCCGGTTACCCTCTATGTGCATCCATGTCAATTAATGCTCTTCACACAAAGTGAACAATTCCTTCAATTTTGGGCACTATTATTTCCATTACGGCATTCATTAGTACCACTTCCGGCAGTTAGTTCCGGTTGTGTTTGGTATCATTGGAAAGGAAATTTCAAGAGGAACAAGAAACTTAGGGTGTGCAATTTCTAACGGCGAAGGGGTATTCAGTATTTCAACAAATAACAGTAACAGTGTCGAATTTGGGTGCCATTTGAAAAATGACATCTTTCCACCAATCATATTTTGGTAGATTTGGTATGTTATATCCAACAGTTTTCAAGGGCGAATGCCATTAGTTTCATCTTTGTAGTACGTAAAATCCCATTTTCGGGTGCCTAAAAGGGACATCATAGGGATGGCCACGGCGAGGTCGTTCCGGTGAATGATGACCGTCCGAATCGGTGACCATCAGTCATGGATTCTGGTGTGGATATGTCCGAAAGTCGCCCCTGTGAAGTTATTCGTTGAAGCAAACATCACGACTCACAATTAGCTGTTTTGTACGAAGGTCTAAAAGACGAGATCCAATACTACGGCTAGCGTAGCTTAAGAAAATAGTAGGATGTGCCGTAGGTGCAAATTTGACAAGTTGTTGGCGATGGAGGACATGGTATACCAAGGAACCAAAGAAGATGGTCCCCTGACGAAGGATACCGGGATGGGGCCCATCGACCCATGGCTGTTGGGCCTCGTTGAGTGGACGAGTATGACATTGTGTAGGTAACATGCAGTGTCCACAGCAAATCGCCAAAAACGGAGTGGCAAGTGGCTATGTTCTAATAGTGTTGTAGTGTTGGGCGGTACTTGAAATTTTTGTGACGGTGCCGGTACCAGCCTAGGTACCACGGTACTCGGTATTTAACGGTTCTTAAAATTTGGCGGTACTTCCTTCGGTACCTCCGGTACCAACGGTATTTTATTTTTAAGTAGCCTAATCAAACTAATTGAGGTTGGAAATGGAATCATCAATTTCATTTACGTAGCCCTCTCCCCTCCCCCCCCCCCCCCCAAAAAAATACACATAAAAAATAATCCGCCAAGTAGGCTGCTGAACTTTGAACTCAATTTTATATTTTTGTTGGTTCTTACGCTGGTTGTAGCATCAATTACACAAATTTGGCTCCACTTTTGTGCATTGTTTTAAATTCCAACTTTACCATTGTTGATCTTTAAACTGATTACTTTGAGCCTTACAACACAACGACTGACTGGACTATTGTTATAATTTTAGCGCCTTTTTTTATATTAAAACAATACCGGTATTTTAACAATGCACGGTGTTTGGTACCGTTGCATTTACACCGTGAGAACCGGTATACCGCCCAACACTATAGTGTTGTTGCTTTTTCTGTAATGGGTTGGAATGATCGTTCCACGATCTGGTTAGTCTCTGGAGAGTATGGTGCTGTGAAAAAGTGTTTTATGCCAGAGGTACGTAAGAAATCTGTAAGGGTCTGGGATCTCTAGATGACGTCATTGTCCGTATGGAGAGTGTCTGGCCAGTTTCATTCTGACAGAGAGCAACAAAGCTTAGAACAGCTGTAGCTACTTGGCTTTTATCCTGAAGAAAATATGGGATTACGCGCCTGTTGTAATCTGTCAATAAAAAGTAGCAAGTATCTCACGTCACCGAAAGAGGGAACTTAAAGTGGGCAGGTCAGGTTCGCGTGAATCAAATGTAGAATGTGGTCCGAACGTATTGATGTATCAGTACTGTGGGAATACGGCATACGTTTACTTTTGCAAGTGATATACACACCGTCCAAGGATCTTTAGGAGTACCAAAATGTATACCTTGTAGGAGGGCGTATCGTTGTATACTCAACATTGTTTCAATAGAAGGATGACCCAGTCTCTCATGCCAAAGTGTCCAAGATGATAAACGATGAGGTAAATCTTCATAGGCCTAGCATATTTAGGTCGTTCCACAGATGAAGATTAAAAGATACGATAACGGTGCCATCTAAACGTTAAACATCGTTGGCTAATAAAGGACCACCCGCTAGGTAGGTGTCACTTAAACAGCTTGAATGCTTGGTTTTCTTGTATTATTGTTACACCCTGGTGATCTAGTTGGGGAATGGAGATAAGATTTGCCGCAGCATCTTTAGCATATAAAACGTTTTCCAGGCTTAGTCATTTTGGATGTCTCAATACGAATTGTACCCTTTTTTGTGGCGAGTATGCTGGTATCCTTCGAAGCAAAGAAAATCACGGGTCAAGACGGGAACATAATCAATAAACCAATCATCCCTACAGGTCAAGTCGCTCGTCACTCCCGAATCCAAGGCAAAGTTATCAGTGGTGGGTAGGGAGTCAAGGTCAGAGATAGTCAGCGTCATCTCGCGATGGATAGCAGACATTTCTTTATGCTGCAAAGTACAATACCTGTCAATTTTAGCATTGTTGTCTCGACGATGCTGTCCTTGCCTTGAGACTTAAGTTCACGACGGCCGCCTCGGCCACCCGATCGCGCATGCGCGATCCTCCCTATAAGATTGCATTCCCCGTAGGGTTTGGCATCTCTTTGCGGCTGCTGTCTGGCCGTTGCGGCTGCTGTCTGTGCTTCTCCTTCCTTGGATCCCTTCGTCCCGTCTGCGGGCCCGTTCACCACCGGGCCCCTCCTACCTCCCTGTCGGCTTGGTTAGCCTTCGTTCCACCACGCGACACGGCCTGTCGCCCAGGATTGAAGTCATCGCCCGGGATCATCGCCCGACACGACACAGCTGGAGTCGTCTGGGTTACCCTCGATTGAAGACACCGTGGCTCCCCTTCCATTGTCTCCCGGGATCGCTCCACCCCTGCCGGCA
>JAHWFP010113526.1:0-11149 GCA_023313725.1 Lithobius niger
GTGGACTGGCTGGCGAAGGAAGGGACGAGGGAACAATGAGGAGCTTTTGGCGAAGGATCTTCGGTTGCGTTGTTAAGCTAACGTACGGCCAAGGAGCGGGAGTTTGCGACGAAGGCACGTTCCACGAACGTTGTTGTGAACGAAGGACGAAGGCAGGCGAAAGCTTCAAAAGGACAAAGGCTTCAGGGCGTTCGCGAAGGCCTTGCCCAGGAATATCTGGGTACTTTCACTGGGCGAAGGATCAGGAGAGTCTTGAAGCAATGCGTACACAGCGAGCTTGAGGAAAAGAGATGGTCGCCAGGGGCGAGACGTCGGCTTTTATAGGAGGGCGGCGCATGGTTGTGCACTGGTCGTATCAGGAGAGGAAAAAAACCTCAAGTCACAAAAGAGCACCCAGGAACTGAATGCAATCATATTTATAAGTGGTAGAAATTTTCATGCTTGACGACTAGAAAATCTCTTATAACAATGTTATTGTTATAATTTACTTTTATAGTTTACTTTTATATTTCTTGTTATTCGGTTCCAGACAAGTCGGAAATGTTGCAGGAGTCCGCCAACTTGTTTGTTGTGACAGTATCAATTGGCGGTGATGCGATCGGCTTCTGGAGGAGGCCATGGAATAGCGGCTGCGGTTGTCAGGTGTGGAACTAACAAGAAATATAATCATCTCTAATGTCTAGGCTACACTGTGTGTAGTGTAACTTTAGATGGCAGTCCTAAGCTAGCTATGCGTATTGTAGTTTAAGAAAAAGTAAATCTATTTTATTGGGGGTGGGGGTGAACTGTGGCTGTCACTTGATGGCCGACTGCATCCAAATGTACTGCACTTAGGGGAGGCATGCTGCTGAAGAGGTAGTGACTTGCAGTTGCCAGGCATACAGATACAGGTTTCTTGTGCTAACAGAGTACAATACGCAAACCAAATATTATTATTATTATTATTATATACAGTACAGCGAAAGCTAAAAGCTTGTTGCCGGCAGCCATAAGAAAACTTATGGGTGGAAAACGTATTTGTCAAGGCGATTTTTGAAGGTGCCTACAGTTCTAAAGTTGCTAAGGATTTTGCAAACCAGACCGTTCCAGTCGTTAATAGTCTTAACAGAGAAGTTCTTTCGGACATCCAGTCGAACAGAAGGCTTCATAATCTTGAGTTGATGTCCCCTTGTCTTGCTTCCAGTGCACAGCTTGAAATATTTTTCATTGCTACCTCTGTCAAACAACTTAAAGGTTTCAACAAGGGAACCACGGGTACGCCTTTTGGCTAAGGTAGTCAGACCCAATACACGGCAGCGCTCTGGGTAGCTTAGGTTACCATATTTGGTGAGCCGTTTGGTTGCTCTTCTCTGTACCCTCTCAAGCAGCTCTGTATCTTTTTGTAGCCACGGCAACCAGCACAGGTTTGCATATTCAACATTCGGCCGAATAATTCCCTTGTAAAGGAGATTGAAAGAGTCGCTATCGAGTTTAGGTAGACTCCTACCAATCTGTCCAATTGCCCTAAAGGCATTAGCAGCAGCAGTTGCACACTGTTTAGAAACGCTTAAGGTCTCGTTGACCCATATTCCAAGGTCCTTTTCTTCAGTGACAGTGTGTAAGGTTTCACCATTAATTGAATAGTTATATCTTGGGTTATTAAAGCCAATGTGCAGAACATGGCATTTAGCAGGGTTAAGTTTTAGTTTTAGGGCTTTGCAATTGGCTTCAAGTGTGCAAATATCGTCCTGAAGAATAGCACGGTCCATGTTGGTAGATATAGCTTTATATATCTTGATATCATCCACAAATTTAGGAGCACTGGATAAAATATTTTGTGTGACTTTGTTCGTGTAAAGTGCAAAAATCTTTGGTCCAAGTACAGTACCTTGAGCAAGTCCAATTTTCACCTCCAGCCAGTCAGAATGGTAACCATCCACAACAACTCTTTGTTTGCGTCCAGAGAAAAAAGCGACAATATAATTGACGACTTCAGAAGACAAACCAATATCCAGCAGAATGTTAGTGAGGACTTCGTAATCAACGCTTCCAAAGGCATCACTGATATCAGTGTAGACAACATCAACTGGTACACCCTTGTCAGCAAGGTCAGTCCATACGTTACGTGCTTCCAAAAGGTTTGTAGTGCAAGATTTACCTTTAGCAAATCCATACTGATCTGGGTCAGTAAAGCCAAGTTCTTCGAGTTCCTCATCGATCAGATTCTTAACAGCCCTTTCACATACCTTTGCAGCAACGCATGTTAGACTTATAGGCCTATAGTTGGCTGGATCAGTCTTGGAGCCTTTCTTGTGGATCGGACTAATATTAGCCAACTTCCAGTCCTCTGGAACAACTCCTTGTTGGAGGCATAAATATTTTAAAATCCAAGGTGAAATACCATCAGGCCCAGCAGCTTTGTGAACATTCAGATTTTGTAACAAGTCCTCGATTTTTTTCAACGGGAAGAAGTCACAACGTGAAGGACCTGGAAGCAGAACAGGGTCAGATGATATCTCAGGAGTTTTAGTAAAAATTTTGTTGAGGGCATTTGCCTTGTCAACAGGTGCATTGATAACAGAGCCCTCGATGGTCAAGGGGCTGAGTTGTGGTCTCGCATTTCTTTGGCGGTTAATGAAACCGAACACTGCTCTGGAGTTTCTTTTGCAGTCATGAAGAAGGGCTTTACACTTTTCTAGCTTGTGACGTCTAAGGGTCTCTATAAGATTGTTTCGAATCCTGCGAAAGGTGTTAAAGGACTCGAGTGTCTTTTGTACTTTATAAATTCTCCACAAGCGGTTTTTCTCTTTCAATGCTTCGACAATATGTTGAGGCAGAGGTTGGCGATGGTTGCTTGTTCTTTGTTTAGGAATGCTTGTTCTATGTTTAGGAATATAGTAACAATACCGTGTTTACGGTGTTTATCTACCGACATCCATCCGCATCTCAGCCCTCTTGTAACAATACAAGGATGCAGGAACACAACAATGAACGGGGGCTGAGCTGAGAACTAGTTCTCAGCACTCGATTCTATAGACCTGTATGCTGACAACAATGAAAAATGGCCGTCTGGTGCTGAGAACTTGTTCTCAGCACTCGAATATTTTATTAACAAAACCCGTGTCAAACGTCCCATTGTGTATTTACTTTCTAAACGGCAAGTTATGTTTCACCATAATAAATACTGAAAACGGGCAATATCGGTAACATTTCAAGCATTAAAAGTTCATAGTTGCTGCTTTAAAACTATCTTTAAAAGCTGTAGTTTCGGTGGTACATTTTTGTTTTCCTTGTGGAGATGGTAAGTTTCAATGTAAAATGTTGGACGCACCGACAAGGGCGCCCGCTGAACAGCAAAAGAAAAAAGGTGGGGAGTGGGGACTTTTTCTCAGATCCCTTTTTTGGTGGGGGGGGGTGTGTGCCTTATTTTCGTCTAATCGGTGTTACGGATCATCAAAAAAGCAACATTTTTGATTTTGTTTTTATAGATTTTCTTCATGATAATGTCTACAAAAAGGACAAGGCGGCAAAGAAAAACGAAAAGGGGGGGGGGGGGGGGCGGCAGCCCTGATGTATGGATGCCCTTGAGCACCGACTTCCGACACAACCATCTTCAACATTACGTAATCTCTTTTGAACTATCTCCATCAATCGACAAATCAAACAAATCTTCGAATATCAAATCCGAAGCCGTAATAGAACTCAATATGCAAAAGAAAACGTTTTTTTTTCCTTTCCGCCTTGCATTGTTGGACTACTTTGTGCACTACATCATTATTGGAGTCGCGAGCTTCATCATTGTCGGGCAGAGATGCGAACATCGGTAGATATTATCGCCTGCTTCCCTCGTGCAAAGATCTAACAATCGCTCGGGCCTGCGGCCCTTAACATTGTTAGTTCTCAGCACTCGGGAATCAGGCGATAACCTATACTTACTACAGGTTTCTCGTCCTACCCTCCTGTTGCTCTGCCTTACTTGGAAAACTCGAGGCAATCAGGCAAAACTGTCCGGCGAATAGCTGGACCCATGGAATAAATTCTTGCAAAGAGATGAGAATGGCTGAAAGGATGGAGAGGTAGTGCAACAACCACAGAAAAGTATAACTGTACAGGGGTGCAGAGTTGAGGAACAAAAGAACCCATTGTTTTAATGAGGTCATCTTGGCATAAAACTAGTGACAATTTGGCTGTTCTTTAGATCAACGTATCAGTGTAACGGAGGTTATTGTTGTAAAGAGGTAACACTGTAGCAGCAAGCTGGTCATTTTCTGAACACACCGCTTTCTTTCCGCAGCGTAAGACGCTGCAACGCCCTGTCTCTGCCATGGTGCTGGTTGCCTGCCTGGTTGCCTGCCAATAGTAACAGTTCTCGGACAGACCATCGCCTGTTAGGGCCAGGGTTGCCAGTAGTTGAGGAGAATGCAGCCTTTCAACGAGAAGATTAGCACGAGGACTTCAAAACTTTACCCAGAAACAACCCTCTCGAATGTCATTGCAGTTGCAGTCGCCACTTGGCCAGTAAACCTTAAAAAGTACTCGCCATTTCAGAATTTATACTTGCCACATACCAAAGACATCTTGCTCAATACATGGTTTTTCTTTATGTATTTGTAGAGTTGTAAAATTTTCTTTTACCCCAGTACTGTTGCAGAAAAGGCTGTTGTATAGCCCCTGTAAACCTGAGCATAACGCCGCAAATCGTTCGTCTCTAGCTTATACGGTTCCCGAGATATCGCTATTTGAGCGCAAGTTTCTATTGCTAGTCGCCGTTTGGGCGAGTAGGGCTAAATTCCCAGTCGCCAACGGTTGATTTTAATTTGCCAAATGGCGAGTGGCGACCGACATTGGAGAGGGTTGCCCAGAAAGTAATGTTATGGAGTTACCAGGCAATCACAGTTATTAGGGATGTGCGATGTTCGGAAAATTCGATCCAACCAAAGTATGTAACTTGAACTCTAACTCAGCTCGCTGCTCTCATCCATACTCGGAAAACTTCGAATCTGGTAAAAATGCAATAACATCATCAATTTTTGATCGATTTTTAAATTCCAATGTATCAAATTCATCGTCTTGACGAGAGCTTTTCACCCGGAAGCACAATATATTTAGCTGGTCTTCAACAAGTTTTTTACAAACAAAAAACGGTCTGCAGGAAGAGGGAGGGTGACTTTGGTCTGTAGGTAGGGGATGAAGGTGGAATTTTGCATTGTGCAAAATTTTTAATTAGGCCTATTTGGTTTACAAGAACTTTTTCATGACCCTTTATCGGTTGTTTTTTTGCTAAATAACGTGAGAACGACACAACTTATAGTCTTGAGAATAGCACCATTCAAAAGCTCTCGAAAAAACGGTTCAAATGGTGTATCTGAACGTCTGATTCGGTAAATTTTTGGCGAAATTACCGCAAAAAAAAAAACACAGAATTAATCGTATTACAACACAGCCAGCCGTACTGCAACGTAGCATCGCTCGTCTCTCTGATTCTGTCACACAGGCTTTCCAGTGGTGCAAACTGAAAGCCAGTAGCTGAAATAGTTTTTTAAGTTATAACCCTGAAACTGGAAAATTATTTGTACACACTGACTGTACAGTCAGTTAAACAGCATTTTAACTGCCCCAGAAGCAAAATATTTTCAGCTTGTCTGCAACAAGCTTTTTATAAACGAAAAACAGTCGGCGGGGAGAGTGATTGTGTGTGCGGGCTGTAGGTAGGAGGTTTTTAAGGTGGAATTTTGTATTGTGCAAAATTGTCAGTTAAGCCTATTGGGTTCATGAAGTCCTCACTTTGGGTTTTTCAAGTCCTTTGCCGGTTGTTTTTTGCTTATCAACTTGAAAACAACCCAACCTATCTTGAGAATAGCACCACTCAAAATCTCTCGAAAAAAACACAGGATAAATCGTACTGCAACACAGCCAGCCGTACTGCGACATAGCGTTGCCCGTCGCTCCGATTCTGCTAAAGGGATTATTACAACATTAACTTAATAAGAAACTTGCAAACAAGCTGTGTTCATCAAATACTCGATCTCGGCTCAATACTCAACTTTTCTGTTGCAAACTCGCATCGGCTAAAGACGAATTTAAATTTTCTACTCGCACACCCTTAGCAAATATTCTTAATTTTTTTCTTACCTCCAGGTTCGTACTTAACCTCTAGCGGTTTCAGTCCAAGTCTTGCCCTCAGTCGGCTGCAAAGTGAAGATAAAAACAATGTAAGCAAAGAAATAAGTCTTTATTTGATTAAAGGCATGGCTGACACCTCGAGCTGCTAATGTGTTAAATAAAGTGTAAGTGCCTAGGCTACCAGTTTCGTGTAGACACTTACTATTCACGAGAACTGTAACAAAACATTTTGGCACATGTTTATCAGAACTGTTAACAAAAACACTTTGGCGCAACTTAGTTTCTATAGCAGCACAACAAAACTTACTTGGTTTCTTCAATGGTAAGAGATGCATCTCCACTTGAAGATGGCTTGCGACGATCCTCATTATCTTGATCTTAAAAACAAATACGCAGATCACAATATCAGAAGATGATCACAAATAGAGGACATCGAAGGGCTCAAATTATTATTTTTTTTTAATGCAGATCTGAGTAGGGACAGAGCAGCACATTACCAAAAAATGTCAATATAAAAATTAACAAATGCAATGTAAAATTATTATTCTTGAAGGTTATACACAACTGAATTACAGCCAGAAAGAAAATGTAGAGATGAGCTAGTTCTGGACATGTCACTGCATCTCCACATGTGCGATGGCATTCTATTTTATTTTGTCTATGTTGCTTCTCCGGCTTTGTGTTGCAGAGTTTTGGATGATGAGTTCGTGGTTATTTAGAGGGAGATATATTCCAAAAACATAACATTTGGCAGTAAGCTCATCAAAATATGGTCAGTTGTGTAAAAGAATTTGAAACGGTTTAGTTGTAGCCCTAGTATGAAGGCAATGGCTGACACGGCCACAACTTTATAACGCGCCTGCAAACTGCCTCTGCAATTTCTCACTGAAACGACAATATGTATTTTACTCCACGCTTAACTAATGCTTCGTATCAATTTCATTGTGTTTTGCGTATACATTTCATGCCTAGTTACCCTAGTTAGTCAACAAAATCTCAGGTGGCCATATTGGAAAGGTTGTCTCAGCCAGTCTAGCTATTTTGAATTGTTATCACATCGATTACCTTAGACATCATGAACACAGGGGTCGAATTTCCAAATTTTGATCGGAGTGCAACTTTGCACCTAAAATCTGTTACTGGGGTGCAAAAAAAAGTCTTTGCAGTGCAAAACCAAAATGTAAACTAACAATGGTCTCCTTGATGTTGACTGGAAGCAGCTCTGACTGTAGAGCGGACAGATATGCGCGGCCTCGAACTCTTTTTTTGAGGCGGTGTCGTATTGATGTGAGAAGGTTTTGTTTCGGGGTTAGGGTTGTGATAGCATGGAACGTACAGCCTGAAGAAGCTGTACCATCGCTGAGTGTTTTCAAGCGTCGCCTGTCCTTGTGCAATGTAACGAGATAGAACTTGTTCACGGTTTCCTCTTGTCCTCTGGGACGCTTCACTGTGTGGATTCTTTACTTATATTTACTTATTTACTTAATGTGGTCACCTATTTTATAGCCATCAAAAATTTTAACATTCAGCATCTCAATAAAATGTACTGTTTTCCTGCACTTTGCTTAAAACTGACTAAAACTTCACTATTCAACTGAAAAACTTGTAGGCCCTACCCATAGTTTAACCCAGGGGTGCATAAAATTCTTACTGGACAAAATTTTTAAAATTTCTACAGCCTTTCACCATGTGCCCCTGTGCATCCGAATATTTCAACCCCTGTGAACATATTTTTTTTTAATGATAAAAAATTGGCTTAAAATGTGACCTATGTTGAGAAAATAAATTAATCCAAACGTGGCCATGATCACCCCGGTTTTACCCTGTAAGCTAGTATCCTGGTTAAAAAAAAAGTGTCTTTAGTACCAGTTGGTCCGTAACTGTTTCAAGCCTCTCTTGAAAGCATTACCGGGACCGCGGCTCTGTGAGTACGAATCCCGGTATACACAAAAAGTGCAGATTTAGGAAAAGTTAGATAGGTTTGATCAGGTATCGTGCGATTAGGAAGGTTACGTTTACTCTGTAAACAGGACGGAAAGCCAAATGGGTTCGAAGAGTGATAAATAAAGCATGTTAAATGCTGCCTACGGGGATGTTTCCTTTTCGCCATGTCAATACGGCTGAATGGTAGGACTCCGGCTTTTGGTCTCAATGGTCAAGGGTTTAATTCCTACCCCAGAAGCAGAACTTTCTGCAACACCAATTGCCAGAAAAAAATTGTCTGCAGCTCATCTGTTTTTAATATAGGGTTACGCACATGTTTAATGGTTTTTATTGAATAACTTTTCAGTGATTCTATTGATCTGCCTACGGGTCCACTACCGCAGAAGCTCCGAGCAAGATTCCGGCGCGTGAAGTTTAGAAAGGTTTAAGATTTTGATTGCGGTTTCTGGTGTTATGTGGTTAGGTTAGGTTAGGTAAATTTGGAAAAAACTGACCTTATTTTCGAGAAACAGCGACCTTAATTTACCCTTTACAACCAACGGAGATAGTACAACCAACGTATACAGATCGATGGTGGACGCGCTTGTAGCCGCTGTGGAAGTGGTTCCCTGCCTACTCCATCAATGGAAAGGTCGCGTCGAGATGTTTAAAATGGTGTATTGGAATGTCAAAATCGGTCAAAAATTTGCCCAAAATTTTTCCACGGTGGCCTTCAACTGTCCGCGACGTATCGTTGCGCGTGGCGCATATTCTGCTACGGGAATTCTCACTCAGGCAGTTTAACATTTCAGTCCAAAAGGCAACGAAAATAGGTATGCAACTGCATTTATTTATGTTGACTTCAACAAGATCAAGGTCAAGTTTTCAACAAATTCACCACGACCAGTCTTTACAAAAAAAAAACCGCAGTGTTTCTAGTCCCGGTTGGTCCTGTAACTGTTTCAAGCCTATCTTATACGCGTTGCCGGGACCGCAGCTCTGTGAATATGTATCTCGGCAAATACAAAACGATAGTTTTAAGGAATATTTGGATTATCATCATTATCTTGAAGTTGATAAGTTTGGTTAGGTTAGGTCATCGTGTGATTAGGCACTAGGCAATGTTCACTTTAACAAAATCAAGGCGTAGTTAACAATTGATTCATCGGGACCAGACACACAGCGAAAAACAAAAGCAACACCGGGCCCTTATATGGATGACGAACCCTTTTATTATTAAATCCAAGTTACCGGTAGGACTACAACCCAAAATATGGACGAACAATTAGTACGACCTAGGACAAACTTTCAACCCTCCCTCACAGTCGGTAACTCGTCCCTCTTGTTAACATGGACCAGCATGTTATGAAATTTCCCGTATTCCTTGCTTTTACACACCTTGTCTTTCGTCCTTTATTCTTGACCGATGTGATATTTCTTCATTATATCCGTACGGAGGCCCTCGTGCCCTTTTCCGATCTCCTCCTCGATCGTCAGGTCGATCTCTTTTATCTTTTCTTTCACGTTGACCCCCGTGCCGTTCTTTAGACCGTGATCTTGATCTCGATTTAGATCTGTGGCGTCTTTTCCTTGATTCACGATCACGATCCTTGTCTTTGTGCTTTTTAGAAGAACCCATACTCTTACTTATGAAATTCAATCAACCACGGTCCTTGAAGTATTCAAAAACGTAATGGCGACGCACACAGAGAGGAAGTGGAATTCTGGGAGTTAGCGACTGACCTGTATACGTGATACCTAGATATCGCATTTCGAGAATCCGGTTACAAAGCAATTTGCATATTCGCAGTCTTCAAACATTGCGTCTATAGCATGGAGTAACATACAATCATATTCTTACACGTCCAGAATGAGGCGATGATGACAACGACTGACGGACCCCATATACTTCGGCTAAAATCTAAGTTCTCTCCTCGAACGGTAAAAGTAATTATCACAACTCGAAACCTGTTGTCAATGCACAGCACTCACCAAACCAACTCTCGCTTTAAAAAAAAACCCAGTGGTTTGAAATTCTTGTTACGTAATTTGTATGTTATTTCGTTATTAGCATTGCTTCTTTCGTAATGTTTAAACACTTTCTTGTGTTCGACGTTTGTAGGGGCGTCGTGCACCCACAAAATTGGGGGGGGGGGGCGCCATAACTTTTTCCAGCTAGGGGGTCTAGAAGAACCCGGATGCTCACGCATTTTCAGCAAATTTAATGAGTTTGAGACACCTGGAAGACCCAAATTGACACTTTTTAAAAGGTAGCGCTGACGCCACAAGCCAAAATCGTCTTTATTTTTGAGAAATGGGACTCTGAACTTGAAGCCCTTACTGCAGAATGCAAGCCACCTGTTGTCATAATATGTTAATTGAGAGCAAGAAGCGATTCGCTTAAAAGCTCCATCAATAAGAGAAAACAACAAAAAGAGTTAAATAAAAAATGTGTCGAGTCGGTTTTTGAAACAGTTAACCGTGTCAGCTTTGACTATGTTTTGTGGGAGAGAGTTCCAAGGGTCCACCACTCGATGTGTAAAGAAGTGCTTTACGCTGTTGACTCTGGCTTGCGGTTTGAAGATCTTGTAGCTGTGTCAACGAGTGTTCATGTGTAGGGAGAGATTTCAGAAGTCAATCCTGTCAGCATCATAGACTCATAGTATCCCTTCATGATTTTAAAGAATTCAATAAGGTCTCTGCGTTTCCTTCTTTCCTTCAGTGTGGTAAGCTTCACCAAGTCGAGTCGTTGCTCATATATCATGGTCAAAGTCTAATCTCCATAAACATGAGTTCCCTTCCTCAACTACTCATACCTGTGCAATTCCCTGCAAACTGTACCGAGGTATCATCAGCTTTATCCACTTTGGCATCGACACAGAAGTTTACACGTCCAAGAGCCCACTGAAGAAATTACTCTCACCTGTAATATTGCCAGTTACCATAGAATTACTATTGTGACAGTGCACAGACCATCAAGCTCCCCAACAAGATCCATCAAGCTCCCCAACCAACAACTGTCACATCACTAACTACAGTACATCAAATCTATCTCCGATACTACTAACCCCAAACTCCTCATCTGGTGACCTCAACATGCCCAAATACACTCAAGAAGATGGTG
>JAHWFP010113533.1:0-13016 GCA_023313725.1 Lithobius niger
GCCGGTCTTAATGGGTGGATTTATGAGCTTCGATGACCCGAATCTCCTGAAGCAGGCTCAAACAAACGGAAGGGACGTTCTCGGTTGGCTGTAAGTAAGTTTGATTTCGCGTTATGAACCTCCCTAACCGGTACCAGAATGTTTTAAAATCTAGCTAGCCTCGGAGCCTCGCATGTGCGTTTGCGTTTCGGTCTCTGCGCACGCGCACGCCCAATCGTAAAGACTGAATCAGACAGGAAGCTAGAGAATGCGAGGCTACGGCCTATGTGACGTGTTATGAAGTGCCGAAAACGTCGAAAACCCTGCCTCTTCGAAGATGACTGATTGACGTGTTATCAGGGTTGACCGTTTTTGACTGTCTCTCGTGCTTCATAGTGCCTTGCATTGCGTCGCGTCATAATTCAACAAGTATGATCAGGACTTTTACGTCTATTCTCCTAACTGCAGGCAACCGATGAATGCCTGAATGCCAACTGAGGTACATTAACTTGTTTTACTTTTAATCCAAAACCAGATTGGCTGCTCGCGGCTGCATCACGGCACGGGATGATATAAAAAAAAGACGTCAAAATCAATAGATAAACACAACACCATCCACATGATTGCAGCAATTTTGACCTTGTAGGCACGTGGTAACGCATCGCTTCGCACGAAATTTTCTTTTCTCCGGTTAGGGCTTTAGGGTATGTTGATTACTCCGTACCGTAGTATGACTTTTTGAGTTAAGATAATGATGACGTGTTTAATGTTGAACATCGCCATTTTTGGTGCAATTATGTAGTAACACTGCGACTTCCGCGTTGTGTGTGGTGGAGTACTTCCTAACCTAGAAGAAAACACTGCACAGAGTACTGAAAGCAAACCCGACCCCCACCCTCCCCAATCCCCACTGGCCATCACCACCACCAGCGCCATAACACCCCTTCCCCCGCCCCCCGAAAAAATGTTTGCTAACGGTTACAGTAACGGTTTTGGTAACGCCGAGTCATAGTGTAGGCCTGCACACTCTAGCTCTGCAGGTCCTAGTTAGAAAACCGTCTGATGTTAAAGACATGCCCAGCCCTCGTCACCACCATAACACACATTGCCCCTTGTTCAAGATTAAAAAAAAAAATCAGGAAAACCACAGAGAAATTTTGACGAACTTGGCTGAAGTTACAGCTCCTCGAAGAGTGAGAATTGGCGTGTTGATTCGGCAGTGCATAGAGTTCATACAAATCGTGTCTATTTCCGCGTTACACAGTCGAAAACAGGAAACCCCTAAAGATAATTTTAGTATGGCCTATTGTATTGGCCACGTTAGGCCCTGCCCTGTCTGTCTGGAATTTTATCATTTTATCAATTTTATCAATCTTATTACTTCCTTAGGGTGCGTTTATACGCAACGACTCGCCTTTGCATTCGCGCAGCTAGAATTTAATCGCGATGGGAGATGTGTCGTTGCCGTGGTAACAACGCTACCTGGATTATGATAACTAAATGCGACACCGTTTGAGTAAATGCTTGCAGTCTTATAATCTGCGACAATAGAGCAGTGACATTTGTCGCCATATTGGCACCAGTATGGGTTTTGGAGGGCATAACTACAAGGTGCACTACATAAAAATGGAGGGAAAAACAACGAAAGAGCGGATTTTTAAGGCTTAAAATGTTAAACGTTGTTTTCTTCAACAACAAAAATCGCGCGTTTTAGGTCTAAGAAATCACTCTTCACAGCGTCGGCTTCAGTATGAAGCCCTTCTGTTTCTCTCTGCAGTGCCCCTTGCGGCTAACCCATTAACGCTCCAGCATAGAGTTACATACAATAATACTACGTCGTGTCAATGCTCTATAAGATAAAGAATTCCTCCTGGCGAAACAGTTTTCCCAGTCGCTTCTGAACTCAAATATTGACTGTTTTCGTTGCAAGCTGGCAGTTAAAACCGCCGCCATGTTGGATTTTCAGATGATTTCTAGCTTCTAGTTGCGAGAAGGCGAAGGCTAGTCATTGCATAAATGCGCCCTGACTGATAAAGGCGGTATCAGACCGGCACCAATCTTTGAAAAACTTGCGCCTTGTGGATTATCAAGTAATTAGCCAAAAAAAATAGCCAATTCACCTCGCTCGGTTGCCGTGTGTCCAAGAGTGAAGTCCGGGGCAAATGTAGTGCGGAGGGACAAATTGTTAGGTAAATCCGATCGGAAATTCCTAGGATCTTTTACGTGTCACAATCGACATGAGCGCGAGACATCACAGGGCTCTTCTCGTCCAGAAAATGCTATGGTTGGCTGATGTATGGATCGAACTGGGGACCTCTTACACTTGAGACGATCACGCTAACATTAGGCCACACCTTCTTCGATGTAGTGCTTCAAATCCAGCGCTCCAGCCAGCTAGCGACTATAAACTACTTTCAAATTTGATCATGGTGGCGCCGACTTCTTTTGGAAAATCGGCGCCATGTTGATACCAAACATGGTGCCGATGGTTAATCAACATGGCGCCGATGTTTGGGCTTTATCTTACAGTTACGGATATATTTCACTAGCCAAATTTAACCAAACGATGTCGTCATAGATACGTAATCGCATTAAATGTTACCATGGCAACAATAAAGTTGATAGTCTGACCCCGTTCCCAAAGAGCGCTTACATCAGTATGAACAAAACACACCCCTGGTACACTCCCGTTAAATGAACAACTTTAAGGCAGTCTGAGTGCGTTTCTCTGCTCCGGTACTGAGTGCAGCTTTGGTGCAGTGAAATGCATTCCGTGTATGAAAATTCGATAACGCGTAGTAAAGCCGTAGCTGTAAATTACTCTCTAGGGGAAACTGATAATTTTTTTTTATTCCCCCACAAAAAAATGATAACTTTTACGACTTATGGTTTTAGTGACGCGTTGCGAACCAGGGTTGTTACGATTATAATCTCGATAATAAATCATTTGATTAAAATTGAAATTCAACGGATTATAATCATGCAGGAACCAGGTTTGAAACAAAACTGTTGATATTCAAGCAAACAAGTAAAACCATCCCCACATGCCGCCATCTTGTAAAACACACCACAGGTCAATGTGCAGAGATCAGTGGTGTGTTTTACAAGATGGCGGCATGTGGGGATGGTTTTACTGTTTATGTGTGTTATTTTTGCGTGTTTTTGTGAGCAAGAAAGGGAATAACCTTTCGAAAATTAATTTTGCTTGTTTTATGAAGTTGTGGATTTCTTAGCTGATGCTAGGATCAGTCTTGTTTGGTTATATCTCCTTTCCACAAAGTAAATTTTGTTTGGAGATATTCAAGTACAACAGAACTTAAACAACCAAAACAAAATACACTGCTGTTGAATCGCCAGCAGCCAGGTACATACGTCTTCCATTTTTTTTGGCCTGATCCATAAGAAAATACGCAACCGACTAAGAAGAACCAAACTAGGAAAATTATGGGTACATTCAAACCATTAAATCCAGGAAAAAAACTAAAGCACTTAGCAACTTACATACTTCTAGGAGGCAACTAGCAACAACTGACGCGACTGTGTTCATTTAATCAACTAATTTGTGAGGAATGTGCAACACATACAATAACTTTACTATTGTGTACGCGGTTAATCTTCCTGAAGGGGCGGATTCATCGACGGCCGCCATTGTTTTTGTAACCATCTCGGATATTAACAAGGCACTCTGCTACCAAAAACATACAATTGATTATCTGTGTCGTTCTGGGGCGAACTGAAGATCGGCCGCGGACACTATAAGTAAATATTAGTGTAATACCAGTTGCGGTGTGCGTGTTAATATTGAAATTCACACGTGGTAACCAGGTTTTAAACTTTTAACACTAAAAAAGACCAATAGGTATTGGCATTTCGGCAGTAGCAACTGCCAAGCAAGAAATACAGCAAGCTCTAGCAACTTGAACTATGTCATAATTACTTTTGTTGTAATCTTACATGTCATTAAAATCTGATTATAATCATAAAAATAATCTGATTAATTCGAATATTTTAAAAGAATCTTGATTATTTTCAAACCTGGTGCGAAGAAGCAGTGCAAAGAAACTATGTATTCTGGACTGGCGTCTGTCTGTCCGTCTGTCAACAATTGTGTCGCGACGATAACTTTTGAATTTCCTGTGGCTTACCGGATAAAAGAATGGAATATTCGGCTAAAATAATTAGCCGGTAATTAGTGATTGATGGGACCGTTGAAAAGCGAGAAGGTCTCGTTGCATAAACGCGCTCTTAAGGGCGCGTTTACGCAAAAAGGCCTTCTCGCTCGCCTAAAGCTATTTGCTAGCAACCGTTATTTACTTATGATTAGTTTCCCGTTGCTACTAAATGAATGCGGTAATAGATAACAAATTGTATGTATTATAAATAACAACACGGATAAAGAACAAAGTGCTACAGTAATTGTAAACATTGCTACAAGATTGTTGTCATTTCACGCTTTTTCCGAAATTTGCTATTCTCCCTCAAAAGACAGCTTCTAGCAATGATCAAACGTCGATAGAATAAATAGCTTCTCGCAGCGAGAATTCAAAATCCAACATGGCGTCCATTTCGTGGCTATCGAATCGAATACAAACCATCAAATGCCGGCATACAAAAAACTTTCAGTCGTCTTTTACTGCAGTAAATATTGTTTTCTTGTTGTCATAAATCGACGCTTAAATGTTGCAAGCATCGTACGCCGTGTCACGAGGCACGAGAAGATTTGCGTCTGCGTCGGTGCCATGGTTACTAATACGCGTAGACAACTCGAAAGCCGCATACTCCGGTAAAGGTGAGACGCTGCCATCAGATTTAGTATTGATCAAGTAACAGCTAGTGAGCGAGAAAACTGTCGTTGCGTAAATGAGCCCTAAGAGTTCGAAATTTTTTTTTAAATCTAGATTTATTTGGCTGATTGAAAATATTTGGTCCCCTCTCCCTTCCCCCCCCCCCCCTCCCCGCAATCGGCAACATTGATTTCGATGAAAATCTTGCAGATTAGAGCGTAAGGCTGGGTTTAAGCAACGACTCGCCTTTGCATTCTCGCAGCTAGAATTTAATCACAATGGCAAAGTTGTCGTTGCCATGGTAACAAAGTTATCTGGATTAGCTAAATCCGACGTCGTTTGAGTAAATGCTTTTAGTCTTATAATCCATGACAATAAGATAAAGAATTCCTTCTGACGAAATTTTCACAGCCGCTTCCGAACTCTGATTATTCAATGTTTTCATTGCGAGTCGACATCACTAAAACAGCCGCCATGTTGGAATTTCAGATGATTTCTAGCTTCTAGCTGCGAGAATGCAAAGGCGAGCCGTTGCGTAAACGCGCCCTTATGTAAAGCCTGGAAACGGGAAAAACCCAAAAGACAACTTCGGTATATTTTATTGGCCGATTTATTGGCTAATCTATCTAAATTTATTGTGCCACTGACTGAGTGACAAGGGCGTTAACAGTAAACGAAACCACGTCCTGCTTTACTCAATGACTATAGCTCATGGCTGTTCATGTTCTTTTATTAATGGGCGTCGGGAAGGAAAGAGGAGATTCCCGTAGATTGACCAACCCATCCGGTGTGTTAATACCCTCGGGCCATTAGTTGACTCGGTTTCGTGGCTCGTTCGCCTGCTTTCCTCGGCTGGCAAAAGCAAGCAAGCAAACCTAACATGCGTCTTCCGCTGATTTAGTGCTTGATGCTTGTCTGGCTGGATTGCTTTTAATTGTCTTGCCAGGCTTAGTTAATATTAGCGGTGCGCCCTGTTTTTATTTCTCGTGAATGAATGGATAGCGGGAAGGCATGGCGTGGCAAAAAAAGAAGTGTCTGGTCGGCGTCTTTCTGCGCGTCGATTCGATTCGTCTTTGCTTGCTGAAATGGTGCTGGTTCGAGAGTGGGCTTACTCACTTATGCAGTACCGTGCGAAGACTTGACCTTGCCGTAGCAATGTGATTTTAAGGCCTAATTTTCAGATTTTACGCTTATTTTTTTTTTTACCTTCCGTTTAATTTCTTAAGTAGGGGCTAACAGAGAATTTGGTTCGAGAATAGGCCTATTCATCCATGCAGCACGGTGTCGAGACTATTTTAAAGCAACATACCTCCTGCCTTATAACCTTCCGCCTGCCTCACAACACCCACGCGACGATCACATCCGCGTATTTACATCAGCTAAGGTCAACTGAGACGGTAGATTCGTTCCTCACAGCGAAAAACGAAGCTACTGTCTCAGTTGGCATTGCGCCTAATAGTCCAGCCAGCGTGAACGCATTGATTGTGTCGTCAAAAACCGGAATGATTCTTGTATTTTAAATCACAATTTATAATTTTCTAGAATAGTGTCTTATAATTTTGCTTCGGCGATCTATTGAAATAATTCATTATAATTTGTACTGCATTAGCCTTCTAGATTTTGGTCTCAAAGTAATTACTAGCAAACGATTAAAATTAATACTGCGCACACACAGATAAAACTTCCAAGGTCATTGTAGGCGCGCGCTGCATCATTTATGTTCGGGACGAACGTAAATAAAGTTAGTAATATTCAACATAAAATCTCCTAGACGCCACATTTTAAAACGGATTTTTAGCAAGGGAAAGACTAACTGTAAGTAAATAGACCTTTGGGGCCGTACTTGATGTGGAGGATCGAGAAAAATGGCGCTGGGAGGTATATCCCTTTAAATGAAGCTAATTTGTGTCGTTAACGAAATCCATTTGTTTTCATGGTTGCGTGTCTTCCCGTGGTGTTTAAATGCGACGATCAAATGTTATTATTTCAGTGAGTTCGTCGAAAAACCCTACTAGCTATAAAGGAAGCAACGACGTTTTAATTTTCCGTACTTTTTTTAAAACTAATTTTTGGACGCTGAATCTAATGGCGAAAACCGTTTGTCTCTATCTGGTACCGTTCTGAAGTTGAAAAAGGCGACGGACGGACGGACAAAGTCGTTGCACAAGTCTTCTCAGCCGTTTCTGCAGTACAGAAGACTAAAACCCAATAATGTTCACATGGTACAACACTAAACTACGACGTTTCTAGTCTGATTACGAACCGTTATCAAGCTATTTCTTTTTATCAAATTGATAAAGTCAATACATAAAAGAATAAACATAGATGTAGCCCAGAAAAGTACAACCAACGCGCAAGTTTAGCCATTTTAAAGACGATACAATTTTACGTAAGTCAGGGCAGAACGTGACAATACGAGACGCAGACATATAAGAGCTGCAAAGGAGTTGTGAGTGCTGGGTCTGGTTTGCATGCGGTATGAAGGCGAAAGGTGGGGGGGGGGGGGCAACGAACCACGTGATGATCACTGATCTTGACGCATATTTTCAATGTCATCGTGATGCTAACTTTTTAACCATGCTTCGTATAACTCCAGTAGAAACTTGTAGACATTTGCAAGGCATGGCCATTGCAAAAAAAAACGGAACGAAATCGGTACGCTAGTTTAGGAATTACGGAAATGGTAAGCATCATTCTCTTGTGCTGACCAAGTGTCGATCACTGACCTTGACGCATATTTTCAAGGTCATCGTGATGCTAACTTTTTAACCATGCTTCGTAGAACTCCAGTATAAATTAGAAACTTGTAGACATTGGCAAGGCATGGAAATGGCAAGCACCCGAGTGGCTTTCCTGCCAAACAGTGATTGTGAAAATAAAAGTCCAGTGGTCCTCAAAGTACGTGAACCCTGCTTGGAAGCAAACAGCAACTGACATAGTTGATGATTCGACACAGTCTGCTACATTACATTAGACAGAATGGTGCTGCAAACTACAGAATCTTATGCAAGTTGACATAATTTAGTCACCGTGGTCATCTAGAAAAATAATACTAAAGTTGTCCATCCCTCAGGTTAACATTTCTGATTTTGTTTAAGAGCTGATCACGGTTACTGAAATACGCCAATTTGTGTACGCCAAGAGCATTACCTACCATGCGTGGTGTTCGAAAGACCCTGTCCCTGACAGAACTGTTTGGCAGGAAAGCCACTCGGCCAGCACAACAGAATGATGGTTGTAATTTCTGTAATTCCTAAACTAACGTACCGAACTTCGTTCCGTTTTTTGCACTGGCCATGTCTTGACACTGTCTGCATGTTTCTAATTTACACTGGGGTTCTATGAAGCATGGTTAAAAAGTTAGCATCACGATGACCGTGAAAATATGCGTCGAGGTCAGTGATCGACACATGGTTAGTCCCCCCCCCCCCCGTCCGGCTACATAACATGCAGAGTTTCATTATCCTAACATTAACCATCTTTGATTGCCAAGGGTGGCCCTTCCTTTCAGTCCCACCCTGTATGTGTATTTAGGTTCCTAACGGGAAATTTTTTTTAATTATTAGTTTGTGAAAAATAGGGATTCTGAAAGTTTTTTATTTTGTAAATATATTCCCATTTAGCACAAACTCGCTGTCAAACCTTTCTCTCTGGGACCCTACACATACGTATCCGTACGCCCAAACCAGTCCCAGCACTTAACGACCAGCTTTGCAGGGAGTCTGGGTCTCGTATTGTCAGGTTCCACCCTGACTTAGATTCATACTTTATTGTCTTTTAAAATTTTTAAACTTCTGCTTTTGTTGTAGTTTTGTGGTTTGACCCAAAGTGTATTCTTTTATGTAATTAATATCTTTAGCCCTTTGTTAAAAAGAACTTGCTTGATAACTGGTCGATATATCAGACCGGAAACGCCACAGCAGTTTATTCTTGTTCCTAGTGCAGCTTGTTGGCTTTTTATAACTTTAGCACTTTTCTTGAGCTTTCATCCTTATTGTGTTAGAACTGATGCTGCTTTTTTTTTGTAGATTTTTTTTTGCTTTTTTTTTGTAATGTCATAGCTGCGCAGAGTTTCAGAGAACATAAAGTTTCTGTTTTTCGTGTTGTTTCGTGTTGTTTTTCGTGTTGTTTTTCGTGTTGTTTTTCGTGTTTTTTCGCGTTGTTTCTCGTGTTGTTTCGTGTTTTTTCGTGGTGTTTTGTGCTGTTTTTCGTGTTGTTTCTTATCCCGTGCCCCAATACCTATTAGGCGATGTTTCATTCAGGGAACGTCGGGAAAGCTAAAACGTTAAGTGATGAAATCGGAGATTTGCAGAATATTCCTGAGATTTGCGTTTATCGACTTTTATGTATAGTTAATGCAGCATCCCTCTTTTTTTCATTTCGTCCGTTTATTTATTTTTTTCTCTTATCTATTCATTTTGATCACGAGAGTGAAAAATTTAGTTCGCTTTTAACATCAGGGCCAAAAACTAAACACATTTTGATATAAAGAGTCTGCAGTTCCCGCCTGCTACGACAGGTGTTTGTTTAAACATTTTGGATTCTTCCCCCCATCTCCCCCACGCCCCTCACCACAAACACGACTCCGAACGCTCTGTTATTCGCTTTATCATCCAAACGCTTTATCATCCGTTCGTAAAGTAGGGTATGATTGGTCAGTGACTGTTGCTAAGGTAGTTTTAAAAGACCTTCCATTTGGTTTGTAAAACGTTCTACTTTAAAATTCCGCTTCCAGCGATTTGTTTCGGGAGCAAGGCGAAACAAGAACGGAGGTGGAGGAGGTGGGGGTGGGGTGGTGGAGGGGGAGGGGGGGGGAGAGAAGGGAATGGCTCATAAAAATGGCGTCTTTGGCTAATCTTTCCTTTGTAATTTCGTGCAGACACTCGACCTAATTAGCGCGTCTTAAAACCACGTGTAATTTCGGCACTCGTGTACTCGTTGTAATTAGTGTTTACGGAGTAGATGGCAGTCTGAGTGGGTAATGATCCTTTCAGCTAATATGCAGATTTGGTTGTAAAGTTGTTGTTGCTGTTTCTCTTTTTTGTTTTTCATTTGCCGGTATGGCTCTTTGACGCAGTGTTAGCAAGGCGCGTTGCGCGTATGAGCAAAAAAAAAGCTAGTTTGTTGTCTTGTGCTGCCCTTACGGAAAAGATGCCTATCAGGAATACATAACGGTTATAACGGGCACAACGGGCATAACCAGTTGCATAACGGTATACCATTTTTGAAATAGGTAAACCAGTGGCGGACATACGATTTCCTGAAGGGAGCTGTTCATGCCAGTCTAATATCAGCTGGGGCTCTGGGGGAGCATTGCAAGCTTTCTCAGCGGGGTCTTGGGCAGAGATCCTGAAATTTGTTCATTAGCTTTTTTTTTATCTGCCTATAGAGCAACGTCATGTGACGTCATATTGGCTACAAGAGATAGATAGCTGCAAGGGGCACTAGATTAAAATGGAGGGTTAAACAAGGGCACTTCTAGTCAAGGCAGTGCTTCGAGAGCGGATTTCATAGGCTTAAAAAAACGTTGTTTTCTCCAATCTCTTCTGCTGCTAGGTTGTAATTGGAAAATAAAGATTCCACTTGCTTAAAAATGTCAGCAACTGCCAACAAATCGACAAAAATCGTGCATTATAGGCCTAAGAAATCCACTCTTAACAGCATTGTCTTCATTAACGCGCCCGTCTTTTCCGCCTCCAGTGACCCCTGCGGCTATCCCAGTTACTGGCTAAAGCATAGAGTTATATACGATAATACAACGTTGTATCACTGCGCTATTCTGGCATCTGGAGCCAATGCTTGTAAACAAGTTTAGGTTATAAAACAGCAATTTTTAGCCAACCACATACGGGGACAAACTCTCACATTATATACACCGACTCCTCACAATGAAATCTGATACTACTTAAACACCTATGCTTTTTCATATTCTGCAGCTGTTTTAAAGCCGTTTTAATATCCTTAAATCAATACCTTTCTACGCCCTAAAATTTATGTTTGAAGCATTCTTTATTTAGTAGGGGGGGGGGGGCTCCCGGGGGGGGGGGGGGGAAGTGATCCCATTAGGGCAGAGATGAAAAACTTTCTTTATCGCTGCTTCCATTTTTGTCATTCGTGAGTAAGTAAACAAACAATGTTGAAGGTCAATGAAATGCATACCCATACAACATATTACAAAATTTATTTTTATTACTAAAAGGGGGGTGCACCTGCACCCATACACCCACCTAAATCCGCCACTGAGGTAAGCTGTACCATTGTATAATTTCGGAGAGATGGGCATACCTCCGTGTCAACGGTTTTTAGTCAATTATACCTTACATCAAGTGAACAGCAAATCAAGTCATTTTTTAAGTCCATTAATAAGCAATTCCATTCCAGATCAATTCCAATTCAAATTGATTCCATTCCAGAATCAATTTTAACCAAGTCTTTGCCATGTTTCAATTCAATTCACTGCCAAATCATCTGTTTATTTCAAATCAATTCCAATCAATCACTTTTCGTTTGTCATTCTGACAAATCAATGCCAACTCATTGACTTGCTGTTGATCCAATATTAATTCCAGTCAATTTCTGGCTGATTCAGGAAACACGTTGACCTAGTCCATTCAATGTCACCCAATTCAACTCAAAATCCAGCATAATTTCGGGTAAACGGCAAAATTCAGGACACCACTGAAAATTTAGACGATTTCGGTGAATTATAGGGCTGAAATTGGGTATAATTGACTGGATTTTTGTGGAATTGGCCTGAATTGGGACGTAACTGCATCTACAATTCAGGCTGAATCAAATCAAGTCCAACAAAAGCACTTTAGGTCAAATAAAAGACAGATCAAGACAGGTCATGCTATTTCCAATGGCTGAATTTGCAAGTCAACTCAACCTGAGCAGAACATGTACTCGAGTCAATTCCTAGAAAGTCATTTTATAATTTCCAAATCAAGTCAAGCCGAATTGAAGATATTAATATTCAGTTACTGCGTCAAGAAGAAGACGCTTCGATAGGTGCCTTTCTGAGCTTCGAATGTGCCGACATTATTGCTGACAAATGAAGCTACTAATTCGGAGTCAGAGCCGACTGTGGTAGAGCTGTTGGCAGTGGGTAGGTCACTCAAGTGTCTGGCAGACGCTGCCACTTAGCTCAAGAATCAGTCGGCGCTTACGCTACTTAAGTCGACTGTGAGTCTCAAGTATTGGCAAAGGTTTGTTGGCAATAATGGGCCGTGTCAGTGTGGCTGTAGGACTTCAGCCGTTGGTTTCAGAGGTAGTGAGAGCCATTCCCGCTCAGGCAGTCTGACATTTAAGTCCAAAAGGCAACGTAAATAGGTTTGCATCTCTATTTATTTATTGTTGGGTGTAGGTGGTCCAAAGTTAGTATATGCAAGTAAAATTCGATGACATTGCCCCGTTTTATTTCTTACTCTTCACATACGGTTGGGTGTGGCACGATAATCGATAATTCGAAAATATCGCGTTAAAAATTGTCGTCGATTGTATCGCACTTTTCTGATTTATCGAATTATCGTGCAAACCTCGATGCTTAAATGGTCATATCTCAGAAACCGTAATAGCTAGAAACATGCGGTTTGCAGTGTTCCGTGCGGAATTACAAGGGCTCTCCAACCAAGCGTGCAATACTGTTGCTAGCCACTTTAGAGGCCGTAATTACGAGAGTTCGTTTAATGCGAGCACTATTAAAGCTTTAAGTGTAAGGTCGCTAAGGAAGTGGACGATTATTCACAAGGCACAACGCTCGATCCTAATTCACTCCTTACTGCGTAGTTAGGGGACTATGCACATAGCGTTTACATATTAGGCTATCAGCAGAATTTATCATTTTGCTGCACCTCGTAGGCAGAGATCCAACCTTTCATTCAGATCCCGCACACTAATTAGCTCGATCCGTCGACTTCAGGCTTCTTTTATACCGTGGAGAACAATGGGCTCTTGCCTGAGGCTACTGGCGAACAAGTGCGATCCGGTTCCAACTGGGTTTGCAGTGGACTCGTGTAGCTACCTGGCTGCTGGCACCTGTCTAATTCCTGAGTAAGCAGTAATTGGAAGGCTGGCAAGCAGCCATGTTTTAGGCAAGTGCACTACGAATTGGAAGCTTCGTGAGTTGCGCGTTGCCGTACATGTAAACCGTGTTTCTTCGTGGTGAAGACGTGATGGAAAGAAACAATTTTTATGTCTACTGGAGAAATGGTGAGTGCCACACAATTCACATTCGTGAAGGTTGCACTGTAG
>JAHWFP010113546.1:0-11079 GCA_023313725.1 Lithobius niger
ATAAAACGGCAGCATCAGTGTACAAATGTCAAAAATATCAATATGAAGAGGTACAACGATTAGAATGGGGAATAAAACGGCAGCATCAGTGTGCAAATGTCAAAAATATCAATATGAACAGAAATATTAAAACAATTCTCAGTTTTTGTCCTCAGCTTCGATGATGTTGTGTAAAGTTAGACCCCAGTATTCGGACCTCTAGTGGGGTCATTCATGCCTTAGCCGTATCAGGAAAATTGGTAAAAAGCCATCAGAAAAATTACACACTGGAAATAACGTAGGTGACTAAGCCACCTTTATACACTTACGTTTCATCGGATTGGCATGACCCAGATTCGAACCGGCTACCCAGTTCACCCCCAGATCACTTGCATAGCACCTTAACCGCTATGCAAGTGATCTGGGGGTGAACTGGGTAGCCGGTTCGAATCTGGGTCATGGCACTAAGATGAAACGTAAGCGCATAAAGGTGGCTTACTCAACTACGTTATTTATAGTGTATAATTTTCGCTGATGGCTAATTTCCAATTCTCCTTAATATTATTTGCAGCGATTTGTGTCTAATTATAGAAATATTAGGCAGTATTAGGTATAGAAGTATTAGGTCAGGGTAATTTAAACGCCCTTTTTTTTTTTTTTTTTTATCTTGGAGGCCGTTTTATATCAGTACGCACACTACTACCATCGAGTTCACACTCCTGTCTCCAGATAGTTTTAACTCGTTTCCACACTGATCTGACGCTACAGGAAAATGGGCGTGACGACCGAAAATCGTTCCGGTAATTTAAAGAAGTTGATTTCCTACCCACACTTTATCCTTGAATTGTGGTGCATCATGTTAACAATTTGCAAATTACAATTAAATGTCAAGGGTTACAGTTCATCATGTAAGTACCCCAAATGAGAGTCCTGTGGCCCCCGTTCTTCATTTAGTCTTGCCGATACTGATGTTCACTAATGTGATCTATAGCTTCCGAGTTTCAATCGAGACATATCGGCCTTTCAAACTCCGACTGCAGTCCACTACAACTTTTCCATTAATGGAATCCAATTAATCACCTTCACGGCAAATGGCATTAAAGTTGCTCTCAAAAGGAGCATTCATGTCCTTGAGCTCGTGATTCGATGCATATACGTTTGGGAAACCTGACACGACGTGATACCAATGCACCTAAAACCAGATCACAAGCTGACCTGAGAATTGCCAGTAATGTGTGTAGATAAAAGGGACAATGGTTGCCTTTTTTTTGGGGCGTTTGCGAAATTATAGTTCATGATGTTGACAATGTGTCAGTCATAATCGGACGTCATGCACCACAATAATGTTAGCCCCCAAATCAGAATATAGTCTTCCTCTTTCGTCAGGTGCTCTTGTCAATACAAATGTTTGTAAAAGTTATCTTATCTGACGCAGATGTTTGGGATGATCTGACTGATGATCTGAAAACTGATGATCTGAAAACTGATGATCTGAAAACTGATGACCTAACTTATGTACCACTTTATGTGTCTAAAGCCAGATGACAGGCTGACAGTAGGGGTAAAAGAGAAAATGATTGATTTTTAGGACAGTTTCGTCAATTGCAGTGCATGATGTTGATATTTGTAAATAATAACTGAATGTCAAGCACTGAAGTGCTTAACATTCCCAAATGCGCTTTCGATGGATGTGCCCCAAATCGTACTCCTCTTGTCCTCTTCCTTCATGTGCTGTTGTCAATACAGATGTTTATAAAAGTGATCGGATAGTAATGTTTGGAAACACCGATACGACGACCCAATACCAATGCGCCTAAAACAAGATGATAGCTAGCCTGAACATTCACAGTGCAGGTAAAAGGGACAATGGTTGATTTTTTTGGACGTTTGCCTAAATTGCATTTCGTGATGTTGACAATCTGTCAATCATCGCAATTGATGTAAATACCCAAAAAAATCAAGCTTCACCCCTCTTAAGCTATGTTGTCAATTTTTAACTCTCAATGGTTAAGCCCAGGGTAGAAGAATATATAGGTAGTTCCGCTCTTTCTCTCATAACAGTAAACATTTGGGCGAAAGAAGTACCTGCTTTCGGCGATTTACCGTCAGAGGGCGTTGTCGTCAAGGTAAGGAAGCGCAAAGCATCATGGGGATCAAAACTATTTAGCGTCACTAAAACAAATTGATCACGGTAATCATACAAAATTAATCGTTTAAAATATACCATAATTCAGATTAGGACATTAAAATACTTTTAAAAAAAGATCAGAACTGGCTGATCGTTTTACTTTTTTAATCCGATATTCAATTTTAAAACAGGTTGTCGTTACGAGTGGAGCTAAGTACAACGCATGATTTTGTGTTCCGAGAACGCCAGACAAGCATGCTCATCGCCCGTTGAGGCTGAAGCTTAATCCGTGGTTTATGTTCATTGTAACGATCTACGTATAATTTGAATCGAACACATAGTAAGTTCTTCTACCTTAGATGATGCCCACGAACGAGTATTTCGTGTGTTTCCGCAAGTATTGTCGCTATTACAATGGTTACTATGGCAACGACGCCGCCATTTTTTATTTCAAGTTTCGGCTCCTACAAGAACCAGACAAGTGCTGCCTTCTGGTACCGTTGGTGGAAGCAGGTCTTTCTTTACCCCCACATTTTCAGAAAAGCATCACTACCTACTAATCTACCCTGGAGTGGTTAAGCCTGTCATCTGAACGAGTTCATTCGACAACTTGCGTCCAAGGAGTGTTAATAAACAACCGATTTTTTTGACGGGAAGTAAAAAGAAACGACGCGACAAAACTAGCAGTTAGAGAACAAAAATGGCCCTTAGTGAGAACCAGAAATATAAAATTACCTTTCTTGTCGTCAAATAACGGCATGGACACGTGGCAACAAGAATTACGAGGCAGTGTTGTTTATTGTCCCCAAACTAAAAAATAATTGCTCAAACCGCACAGACAAATAGGATCGAAAACTAAAAAAAAAACGAAAAATAAAATTTATAATAATAATTTTTATAATAAAAACTTTACCACGGTTCAGTGGAAGGTTTCCAGAAGGGAGATGAACCGCTGACACCGGAACCTGATCAGAGATGCTGTTAATTATGGCCCATATAAAATGATAAGCTAATTTGGTCTTTTGAGGAAGGCGCGTAGAGACTGCCCATCCAACATCATGCGGAACCCAGATTCTGTGCTCATACATACCGTTTCCGTGTTTCCGTGCTACATACAGTTTTTCCGCCCACCCGCACGGATTTCATGAGAAAAAGGCCCAAACACCAACATTTTTTTAAGTGGCCTCAAAGTTCAAATTTGAGCAAGTTCAACTGCACAAGCAATTAATCACTTCAGCTAAATTTGTATTATATGGCAAAAAAAATTAATTTAAAGACAATCAAATCATCAATACAAGATTCAAACAGTACGAAACGAATTTTTAAATTATTCCAGTTACTGTAAGAAAACTGCGTATAAAAGTAAGTATTTTAAACAAATTGTCTTTCCACTTCAACAGGCTCATTTCGATTTGAACTTTTACATTGCTGATATTTTTTGAAGTCTCAGTTCAACCGTCAGCTTTTATTCCCACGGGGGAAAAAGGAACAATCGGGATTTCGGTGCGCAATTCCAAAATGGTTGGAAGCATATAAGAAAAAAAAACGATAACGAAATCTGTTGCCCAAATTCTACAGCGGGAAAAGAAGAATAAAAAAGTTTCTCAACTAATACATTTAAAAAATGAAATAAGAAGAAATTGGCCTCGCGTCAGTTTCAATCCCTTGATTTGCCCCGGGATGTTTTCGGTACAAGAAGAAAAAGCGGTGTATCGAGATTGGTTTAGTCCATTTTATGGAAGGAAGGAATGCAAGCTTCGTTTCTTCCAATATTCTGAAAGCCTTTGATTTGTTTTGTACTAAGAAGAAATTCCGCTCAAAATACTAAAAATGAGAAATGGTAGCACGCACAAAAAAAATAATAACATCATCACAGTACATCATAAAATGACGCGTAAATAGCTGCCCTGACATTCCTCAAATTCAGTTGAGAAAAGTTACAGAAAGCACAAAAAAACCTTGTTTTCTCCAATCCCTTATGCTGCTAGGCTGTAATTGGAAAATAAAGATTCCACTTCTTTAAAAATGTCAGCAACTGCCAACAAATCGACAAAAATCGCGCGTTATGGGGCCTGAGAAATCCACATTGTCTTCAGTAAGACGGCATTGTCTTCAGCATTGTCTTCAGTAAGACGGCCCTTCTTTCCCCCCTCCAGTGACCCTTGCAGCTAACCCTGTTACTGGCTCCAGCATACAGTTATATACGTTGTGTCACTGCCCTATATGTATAAAGTGACGCAACACTGTAAGAAATCTGGCGGACAAGGTCAACTGGAGCAAAGTAACTACACGACAATGCTGACGGGCAATAGCATTGTTGATGCCAGATAACTCTCTACAATAGATGTGTGAAGTAAGCTATCGTGTTGTGATTGTTATAGAGCAGTGACACGACGTAGTATTATTGTATATAACTCTATGCTGGAGCCTTAATGGGTTAGCTGCAAGGGGCACTGCAGAGAGAAACAGAAGGACGTCATACTGAAGCCGATGCTGTGAAGAGTGATTTCTTAGACCTAAAACGCGCGATCTATGTTGTTTAAGACTAAGAAATCCGCTCTTCCATTGTTTTTCCCTCCATTTTTATGTAGTGCACCTTGTAGTTATGCCCTCCAAATCCCATACTGGTGCCAATATGGCAGCAAATGTCACTGCTTTATAGCAGTCCAGAGAAAATCCTGCACTAAAAATAGCTAAGATCGCTAAAATATAGCTTAAGAAGCTGAAAATAGCTATAATACCTAAGATAGCTTAGACAGCGAAACATAACTAAGATAGCTAAAAATAGCCTTTATTATCAACATATATTTCACTGAGATGACGTGCCCCAGGGATGACGTCACACACCCTTGGCACCTAATCAGCCACCCTTTCAGGTAAACCATTCCTCCAAAGCCATAATGAAGAATACATTAACTTACTGTGAAGGTGACACAGACATCGCCAGGACCCCACAGGCAGAAGAAATGTTATTGTGTCGTTATTAACGGAGAGATAAACACAATTCAACAGTTCATTGAATAAATACAAATGCAAACGTGTTTCCATTGTATTTATTCGATATTTACTGTGCTCGTTTGGTTTTCTGTCCCGTGCTGGCAAACAAAAAAAAAAACTACTTCAATTTGCACAAAATGTGCTCTCGCTTTCCTTTGGGGCATTGTGCTGCAACGTTAGTATCAGTCTACTGCAGAATAGTTTCATCAAGGTCCTGCGACCTTGAATGATAGAGAGATCTGCCCTTTAACAAGTCACGTTTTAAAATTCAAATTTCAAAAAAGAAACAACCAAATATAAATGCGTAGCACACCGAATATACGTGTGCGAATCTAATTCCACTTAGTAGACCTTAAATGGTTTCAAGTCTGTTCAGCTTAGCGCCTCTGTCTACAACGACACTATTATGCAAATACGACTTGGCTCACGTGCACACACAGCCTAAACAGCCAAACCGCCATGAAAAGTCGGACAAAGTTAATCAACCGCAACGTTCATACAGCGGAAGGAATATGGTGGAAGGGGTATAGGAAGGTGGGATGGGGAAGACGGAGTTGGGAAACCAAGTCTCGCGCGTGTGAACCTGCATTAATTAACATGAGCGCTTAATTTTACGCTCTAATAAATACGAAAGAGAGGAAGGAGGTAAAGCTTGAGAATTTCGGGGGAAAATGGCGTGGGAAGGAGGAATAAGGGCCGGAGTTTTAGTTCCGGGATTAAAACTCAGCTCAGGAGAGAATGGATATGTTGAGGGGGGAAAACTTGTTCACGGTTGTTGGGAAACATTAAGCGGACTGAAAAGGTCCGGTGGTTAACAGTCTGGAAACGGAAACTATGAATTAGGAATTAGGATATATCCGTATAAGCAAGGCACAGTTTGGGATGAAAGATTGATACCGAAAACTTCAGCAACTTAGTTTTGCCGCGTGGTTATGGCACAGGGTGTCTCAGGAGCCATAAACTATGCATATGAAGTCTGTTGAACGCACGCAGCGCAGGTTGAGCAAAGGGTTACCTGGCTTCCCCGTGATGTTCGCTTAGAGCGCACAGCCTGGGAGTTGCTGGAGTTGCGCCATCTTCGAGCGGACCTTATTCTCACCTAGGATTGTTCACGGGCTCCTTTCTACTGAGTTCCCCTTTTTTGAACTTGCGTCGTTCAGGACTACGCGGGGACATCATCTTAAGCTGGTGGTCCGGCATGCTTGTAGAGTGTTGAAAAGGTTTCTGCTCGTTTCGTGTCACATCGGCCTGGAATTCCTTTCCTTAGAACGTTGTTTTGGCTCGCTGCCCCTTACTGTTCAAGACCCTGCTCAGGGCCTGCAACACGCAGAAATTTCTTAAGCGCAACGTCTTCCGGTGACTACAATTAACCCGGGACTAGCATAAATGGTTCCCGCCATAACTGTAAAAAAAGGTACACGGATTACAAACAAAAACGTCAAGTGTGCCGTAAAAAGGGGGATATATGATTGAATTTTCACTTGTTAAAATGAACACGGATAAAAATTGATGATTTTGAATTGAAATAATCAAATGTACAATTGAGAAAATTCCATCTGTTTAGGTGCTGTTGTGCTTTACATTTTAAATAATGATTGGTAAAGCACAATAGCACCTAAACAGATGGAATTTCCTCAATTGTACATTTGATTATTTCAATTAAAAGTCATCAATTTTTATCCGTGTTCATTTTAACAAGTGAAAGTTCAACCATATATCCCCCTTTTTACGGCACACTTGACGTTTTTGTTTGTAATTATTATTATTATTATTATTATTATTATTATTATACTCTTTTGTTACATTTGGATAGCTGATTAGTAGAATGATTTATAGTGTTTGAAGTTATCTTGCTGACGGCCTAGTAATTGCCGAAATATTCCTGTTGTTTCTTTTATTTTATTGTAACACTAGACGAAGCCCGTGCCGGTCATGAATTAAGTTTACAGACACACTTTTCCCGGAACACTTATCCCGACATTTTTCGTGCCCGTGCCTCGTACATCTTATTGTGAGCCGTATGTGAGCTGATCGACCGTATTGTGGCTACACTTGCCATGCTGGTAGAATGGAAGAGTCCACTTGTAATGCGGGCGTGAGGAGGGAGAAGTGATTGTTCGGCCTTTTTTTCTTAACTGCTCAGCCGGATCCAGCATTATTATAAGGATTCTCTGTATTCTTCGTGGTTCATATTTTATTTCGATACAATTTATGCAACGAGAAAGACAAAGTAAAAAAGAAAGGGACAAACTCAAACACTACAAAAGCAGATGCAGGCGTGTAGTTACTGGTATATTCAGAATTAAGTCAGACACTAACTGCCAATAATCCCCAAATGTGGGTTTGTTGTTGTTGGAAGATTTCAGATTTACGAGTATAAAAATGTAGAGAGTAACATGGCGCATGTGCGTCAAAACAATTCAAAGCACCGTACTTCGTGAAATGACAGAAATTCTTCGTTTTGAGTTAATTAAAAAGTTACTGCAATGGGTTGATACTGGTAACAGTGGCATTAGCGAGGTTTTGTTGGCATCGCTGACTCCTAGGGTTATGCACACCTGCACAACAAGAAAGCTTAAACTACAATATAAAATGTGAAAGATTTCTTTTAGGTTAATGCCAAAATAAGAAGCTAAAAATCTGAAATTAGCTTCGTGGCTAACCTTTCCTTCCCTCCTTTATGAGTGTCAGTGCCGGATTTACACTGCATAATGGTGCGTTTTTGGAAAATGGGGCCTTGGAAAATATGACCCCCCCCCACAAAAAAAAATCCAGCACAAAAGAAATTTTGTTGTGTTGCAAAAAGAATAAGAACTACCTGGACTGTCCTGGTAGGTCGCCTATTGCGCGTGTTCCCCCAGCAGAGTATCGACTTTAACACAGCGTAACGCAAGCACAGGAACGAACATGTTTATTGGGCATCCCAGCCTTTTATAATAAATGTCATGTGACACCAGATCATGTGTCACATCATCTATGGCGTTAAGTACAGTTCAATATTACATAGTCAGGTATGGCACTCCTGTTAGATATGTTAAACTAGGATGGGTTAACCAAAGGAAACAAGGATTGCTAAATACTGTGGTGCCACAAATGACGACACCACACTACCATTCACTGTAAAGTCCTTATCTGGTGTCTTGCCCTAGTGTCTTCTGGAATACCAGCTCAACTTGTACACTACTGGCCTTGACCGTGAAAATGGCAAAGGCCCTCAATGCATTTCTTTAATCCCACGAAAAGGTGGACATCAGCTGGTCTGGAATTTTACACGCACCGATTGCTTGGCTCTATTTCAACACCAGTGGCAGCAGCAGAAGCACGGAAAAAGGCAAAGTATGCAGAGCTGGGCAACCGGTATACTTTCTGTGCCATCGCCATTGAGTCTTTGGGCTCTATACAATAATAAAACATAATAATAATAAAACACTTTAAGCATCATAAAAATATGGTATGGATTATGGAAGGATAATGAGCCAACTAACACCGTTCCAGTATAATTTACGTCGTTTCAAGAACTGTATAAGAAGGACTTTGTCAAGGGCTAATTTAAAGACTCCCACTGGGAATGCGCCAACGGCAACACCAGGAAGCGAGTTCCAAGGTGCTACCACCCTCATCGCAAAACAAATTTCGTCTACATTCGAGTCTCGGTGTTTGGACTCGTAGCTTGAATGGATGGCCACGAGTTGAATGGTAAGTATTGAATTCCAAAGGAGGTAAGTCCACCGAAAAAAGACCGTGAACAATCTTGTACATAAAGTATTAAGTCAGATTTCCGCCTCCAAAGTTCAAGTGGGTCTGGACCTGCCCTCCGCAAACGATCTCTGGGGAAAGATTCCCAAAGTCCAACAGGCTACGTGTGAAACTGCGTTGGAGGAGGTCAATGTCCTGCAGCAGATATACGGTGACCAGGCCGGGCTTGCGTATTCCATAAGCGATCTCACAAATTGACCGCAAAAGCCCACGCATGAACCGCTGCCGCTGCACATAGGTCGCAGGAGTGCTTCCTTTAGTGGGGAAACGAGCGCCACTGCCTTCTTACTCTAACGGATGAAGACTGCTGTTCAGTGGGGGGAATACCGTGGAAAACCTTGGATGAATTCATTAGTAATTGGTAATTGGGTTTTTCTTCGTGTAGCACATCTTTGTTTCCTTTGTGCCTTTGTTTTTGTTGGGTTTGCTTGTTTACATTTCTTTGTTTTATGCACCTTTTACGGTTTGACCTCGGTCTCCCATGTTAAAGCCGAAATTACGATGCTTAATTTCTCCGCTGCCTTTTAATATTTTCCACTCAAATTTAGAATATAGGCTTTGTTGGACTTGGTGAACATGTATACAACTTTTATTAATTTCCGATTTGTCAATTCGGACATCTGGACTTGAGCTGGAATCGTGAGTTTCATTTTTGGCTTGGACTTCTTGTTGTTATTTGGACACGTTTATACAATGGTCTCTACAGACTAAACCATTTATCGTAGAAAGCTGGTACTTAGCTCATTTGAAAGAGCTACTTCCGTTTGCAACGAGTGCAGACAACCAGCTTGGTATGTCAAAGTATCACGAATTAGAAAACAAAAACGAGCTCATTTGTTTAAGGTAAGGTTTAACTGACCCGAAGTCAAAACAGCAAAGTAACACAAATAAACTTTCCTGTAAGGTTTCACATACCGCAGTGTTCCTGTACTGTTTAGTCCACGTGAAACCTTACTGCTGTATTCAACCATGAGACACGCTAATAAAATCAAAACCATACCCCAACTTTCAAAATTGTTGTAATAATAATATAGTGTATAAAACAGGCTACGCGCTCTCCTAATTTCGAGGCTACATTTTTTTTTTTCATCATTCTAGTCCGGTCGTCTCCTTTCCGTTCATCCTATTGACACATACACCAGTTTTTAAGATTTCATATTCAAGACTACAGGACTGGTATTCATTTTTATATTCAACGATATTTCAAGGATTTCAAGGAGTTGCACGAACCCTGAATTAGTTAATCTGTAGTTCTGTACTAAGCACACTAAAAATATGGTTTTTACGATTTTTCAGCGATGTCCTTTGGCCAAGTAAAATGAACCAATCAGACTTATCGTGTTCTAAAGTAAAAACTGTAAAAACATGTGAACACAGCAGTAAGGTTTCACGTGGACTAAACAGTACAGGAACACTGCGGTATGTGAAACCTTACAGGGAAGTTTATTTGTGTTACTTTGCTGTTTTGACTTCGGGTCAGTTAAACCTTACCTTAAACAAGCGAGCTCGTTTTTGTTTTCTAATTGGTTTGTGTTTGTGATCTTCCTTCGCTTTTTATTTCTGCTGTTAATGCATTGTTTTTAAAATCAATAAATCACTTTTTAATTAGGTGATATTAAAAATGTAATCTAGTCTAAACTCGTGAAAATTACATTTTCTAGAGATCTTATTTCTGCAACGCTTGTTATCACTGAAGAAGAATTTTCAGTGAAGTCTTGCCGTGATAAATACAATAAAATCCGTCAATTTTTGCTATGAGTTCCACACTTCATTCTAAATTCATTTTCACTGTCAAGAACACGAAGAATTTGTTCATAATTTGTGGGAACCAAGAAGCCCCTTCATTGAGATTTTGTATTGGCAGCTGCTCCTTCTGCTTGCGCATAAATTCGCAACTGGTGAGTGAAAAACATTTTCTTTAACATTTGTGTGAAGAGGTAATGGTTAGGAAAACATTCGAAAAAAAGTGCATAGTTCGAAAATTAGACCAAACATAGTAAGATTTATTTTTCTAACCTTTGCTAAACGTTACCAAATAGGAACAAACCTTATAAAATAAACAAGATTTTCACACGCACGAAAAGAGAAGACAAGTTAAGCTACCGAGCTGATTTCACATTGTTAGGTTCACATTTCGATCCATATTTGGATTAGGTTAATAAAAAAAGCGGTGAGGGGTTGGATCGCAGCCAGAGACGACGCTAAGGGGGGGGGGGGGG
>JAHWFP010113604.1:0-13886 GCA_023313725.1 Lithobius niger
CATTTTGACCCAACCCAACACAGAATGAATCAGAATGTAACCCGCCACGGAAAAAGTATTCAAGATGTGCTCTGACACTACACAAGTAGTGTGGTAGCTCAGCTGTATAGTATTTTTAAAGTGTGTACATAGTCGTAGCTGCGACTCCGTAAAGCAGAGGAAACATTTATAAAATTCGTTAAAATAAAAGTTTGAACTGTTCGTCATCGGTACGTTACATATTCACTGCACAATAAAGGTAACGAAGGCCCTCGAGTGGGCGTGTATACTATTCCTGTATAATTTTGGAAAACTACTAAGAATTGTGTTCTCTGGGCTAGCTCTGGACATGCACCGACAACTCTCTCCCAGCTCCACGAGCTCACAACCGCATGTTGACATCCAGTGCCATGCAACACGGATGGGACGTAGACGAGAGGCAGGCAGCCAACCACCGAGGGAGCGTGCTCGATACTTAAAGATTGATGTCACGCATCAATCATGGATAAGCAGCCGACTCTTGATCGCCAACACGTGGAGAAGTAGCCACTTCAGTGGCCAAAAAGTGATTGACAGAAAAAACGAGGTAAACTGGGAAATAAAACTTTTGGACGGGAACGCATCGTTTGGTTTTCCGACGATAATTCTGCGCACGAAGTTAGTCGCAGTTTGGGAAAAGTTTCCTTAAAATGGCATCGAAAAGGGGCTTCTCTACGTTGTTAACGGTTTGCTAAAAGGTTGTTTGTCCAACTTTCCCACGAACATCCAGATACTCGCTAAGAAAAACAAAGAAAGCAGTTTGCAGTTAGTATTGATTGATAGATTAGATTAACTCATGCATCGTCAAAAGTCTTTAAGACTTTTTTTTTAACGCTTTGTCAGTCGTGGGATTGGATCCATTGTTCACTTGGCTCGTAGCTGACGACTCTTTCCACTTGGCTGTCCTTACTCATGCTGTTCGGAAACCCCCTGAGAAAGTCCGCAGTGCGTGTTGGGACTTGGTTGTTTTCTTCTTCTGATTGGTGGGGAAAAAGTCGTCTGTTGTGGGACAGTTGAAAGAACCGAGAATTGGTCAGTGGAGTAGGGAGATGTCCAGGGTTAAGTGTGCATGGTCTAAGGCATGAACTTCATAAGCGACGCTGGGGTTTGCATTTTTTTTGTTTTGTTACCAATTTCACACACGAAGGGTTATTCAAAGAAAGAGGGCAGAGTATGCATTGCACACAGTAAGCAATGCGACGCTACTGGCCTTGGTTTAAATTCGTTTAGTATTCATTAAATATACATTTCTCCAAGTGGTTGCCGTGGTTCCTGAAAAGTTCCTAATCAGAGGTGGCGCACAGTGTTAAGATATTTGACCGGCAGCGTGGCGTGGCGATGCACACCTCTGGGTTGGTTACGGCTGTACGGGGCCCCAGGCACGCAAGGCCATCGGCCCTTGGTAGAAGAAGCAGTTGCTCGAAAAACGTTATGCAGCAGAAAACGTGTACTCTTTTTCACCATATGTAGATGTATCACTCAGCCAATGAGCAGCTTCTGCTTGTCTGCTTGCCGAAGGAGAAGGAAATTAGTTCGATAAGGTGAACAAAACCCAATCTAACATAAACAAACATGATGCTCCCACGACGTCACCATTTGAGAAAAGAAAAATGAACAAATTTTAAGTAGTCATGGGGGCTCCTAGACTACATGGGGCACAAGGCAGCTGTCTCATTTGCCTCATTGTAAATCCGGGCCTGGAGGTCCTGAGTAGTTTATATCCTGTAGCAAATATTTGTTCTTTTAAGAAAAGTTTGAAAACCCACTTTGTTGAAACGTTGCCAGGCAGCCAAACTAAAAGGTCTGGAGTAGAGGGCGGGAGAAGAAAAACACAATCACGCTGTTGTCTTTCTCGCAAGTAAATAAAGCTACATAAGGGCTCGTAAGGGCTGAATTTCACGTCGAGGAAAGAAACTATAACTCGGGTTGGTTTTAAGCCGAAGGCACAAATTTGACACCCTAAATTAAAGCCTCATCACATTTTCAAATGTCTGGGTGGCGGAAGTGGTGAGGGTTGGGGTAAAGACAGTGGAGGAAGGGGTACAGCAAATAAACAACCACTGGTAATTTGATAACATAGCAACACGATTCGGGTGACGACTATTTTATTAAGCATTGCGAGGGGACTAAACAACATCAGAAGAAAATCTGAAAGTGTTAGCGCTACAGCGGCATATGCAAAACAAGTTACCATGTAGTACCTTGACTAAAAGTTATTACTAAGCCGCTGGTTTTGTGCTAGAATTTGCCAACGTTCAAGTTACAACAGCCTAACAGTCTTACAACAGTTTATTTGTTGCACTATTCTTTAATAGGGACTGATTGGTACAGTCTACATAGGCCACATTTTTTGGTTCCGGTTATAGGATCAGAACCAACAAAAGTAAAATGCGCGGAAGGCGATATCTGCAGTTTAGTCTGGAGTTTTCCAAAAGGCTTTTTAACTTATACGTCAATAACTTGAGAACCAGACGAAATACTAAAAACCATGATGGAAAAATGGTTTTTAATATTGAGTTTAATGGTTGAGCTGTTCGAACGTGTTGCTCTTCGGCTCCTCAGCACAGTCTAACCTAGTTCTTAGGTGGCCGTGATCTGCTCAAGTAGCTGGCCGGGCCCCATGCTCGTGGAAGTGAAATACTTGTAACTCTCATCATGACCATGCCGACAGACAAAGGGAAAAACCGTTTCGTAGCAGAATCTAGAAACCTGATGTTGGAATTCAATGAAGTAATGGACACGGACAAAAGTAAAAACTTCGTAAAAAAGCACGGACGTATTAACGAAAAAGTGGGAGTGATGAGTGTTTTAAGTTAGAGCCCAAAAAAAAACATTAGTGTTCGTCGATATTGTTTGGAAACAAGAGAAGAAAAAAGATGAGAAAAAAAAAACCCCCGAGGCGGCTTCTACAGGTAAGCATACCATCATTCTTTTTCTTAAAATGCCATCAGACATGGCAAACAACATAAAAGAAATTGTCAAAGCCAAATTAAATCCTACTTTGCTATGATAAGAATACATCTACGTCAAAATAAATCTGGTAGGGTATCGTCCAAATTGGTTTCCCAAGCCAAACGAGTAGACATTTTGGTAAAACTTATTGCGAACAACCCTGACTATCAGAAAGAAGCGAAAGTCTTCAAACAGCTGAACCCTGATACAAAACAATTGAAAAAGTTGGCGTGTTGTTCGCAAATTTCTGCTAAAACGATGAAACAGGGACCCGTCTTCAACCAACCTACAAGGTTGCGGCCATCTTGGTAAGATGTGTTCTTGTGAGTTCTTGCTCAGCCCAAGGCCAACTGGCTCAAATCTTTTCACCCACTCACAAACTGGAAACTGTGTTTGAAAAACTTTAAGTGCAAAAGAAGTAAGCAGTGAAGACCTTGTTGACGGGCTGTTGCAACAAAAACAACACTAAAGTCAATATTATGATGATTCAGAAAAGAGTGTGCGATAAAACATCGTCAAACCAGAACAAAGGAAAATAATCGACAGCATTGTAATTGAAGTACGGAAAGCGTTCCTTTAAAACCAGAAGCTAAACCTCATGTGGACGCGATCAAGCGTAGATAAAGGATATCTCTATGCCACACATTGTTTTAAGTACTGCGGGATCGTACAGGTATTTTGCTTTCTCGCTCAGAAACAGAAACAACACAGTGTTCCAAAGCGTCCAGTACCATAACACTGAAACTTGTTTAAATACAGTGCTAACTCGTATTTGAGCTTTGAAATTAAACAAACAGACGGCCAAAAATATCTACGTTTGTACTTGCAACAGAATATTTAACGGAAAATACACGTTGACTTGGTGTGCAAAACACTTACGGGGATGATTCCAAAGTTTTATGAACTCCATAGATACTAATGCGAACTAAAATTCGTGATGAAATACCTTACTATTGTTTACCCTCATTTAACGTACGCATAATTGCTTGGGGAGGTACTTTCTTGGCCATATTTAGTCCCTACACAGGCTACAAAGTTTTTTTTTTTTAATAATCTGCATGAAACGAAAGGTCTATCCAAGAAATCTTCTTTAAAAAGGCGGCCGTCAACATGTGGTATTTAGGAAACTGATGTTAAAGCTGTCCTAATGTACACTACAACTAGTACTTCAGCCAACCTGTACAAACACCAAGGACACGAGCTCAAGCTAATGGACTTACCACAATAACAAACGTAAATAAGAGTGTACTATAGGTCCTGCACATATAGCTGTGAAACAGGTAACATGCTCCCAAATCTCTGTGCTAATGGACCAAGCAGAAAAAGTGTCATTCTCTTTATGAATTCGTGGCTTTCACGCATACATGAGAAATCATTATTTACTATTCTTTATGTAGTATTGTATTGCTTTGCAGTATTTTTTTTCTGAAGGTAATTTTTTACTGTTGCCTGCCCTAATAACGAGTTATGTCAGTGAGTAGGTGGCTCATTCCATGTTTATTCTTGGATTAAATCTTTACTTGCTTAGTTACAAATGTGCTCTGCGGCATTTTAAGCAAGAAATTCAGCAGCATCTTTTTGGCTAGCTTTAAACTGTCGAAATAGAAACAATAATTTTTGAATTAACAGTGTAAACAAGGCAAGAAGATCCCAGCTTGAGCTTTACATGAAGAGTCTAGTCCAAACTTTATGGTCTACCCAGCATTTGTTAGTACGAGAGTATCAAACAAATATCGGCAAAATAATCGGAGGTATCGGTTAATTCCTATTCTAACTATCTGTTAAATAATAATAATAATAATAAAATTGTTTAGCCGATTGTAAGAGTTCGGCAAGGAGACGGAAGGGCATGGCCACTGACACCGTTCCCATTTATTAAAAGGAAATGTTATGTTTTGGAGATTTAAAAACTCAAGAGTTGAAGCAGGCCAATTTTGCGGTGCGAGGAGATCACCGACAGGTTGAGCAAAATATTGTTAATCGTACGTTCGTTGCAGGAAACGTGAAAGGTCCACCTGGAGAAGGCCCCGACGAAAAGCTGATATGGTCTTGGACATGACAAGGTCGTCCGGCAGTGAGTTCCATGGATTCACCACCCGAAGAGCGAAGAAATACTTTCGACAGTCCAACCGTGGTTTATTAACTACCAGTTTAAGGGAGTGTCCACGCGTAGCTTTATAATGCGACATGTCAAAGAAGGGGGTGATAACTGGGAAATTTTCGTGTAAAATCTGGTAAGTCAGGGCAAGATCTGCATGCAGGCGACGCAGTTCTAATGGTTGTAGGCCCGCACGCAACAAGCATTTACCAGATTTCAAGTTTCCCATGTCTGGAAGTGATCTTGTAAAGAAACGCTGTACTGACTCCAAATGGTCAATGTCAGACAAAAGGTATGGAGACCATACAGGGCTAGCGTATTCAAGAAGTGGCCGTACAAAGACCTTAAAAGCCCAGACACGGGTGTTAGAATTTGCTCGAGCAAAACAACGATTTACGATGTGAAGTCTCTTGAAAGCTTGTGCAGTTATTTTTGCACAGTGGGTAGAGGGTTTTAGGTCAACTGTGAACCACACACCGAGGTCCTTAGCCAAATCCAAAGTGGGTAGTAAACTACCGTTTAAATGAAAAGGGGCAACAGGGTTTGTTTTCCCAAGGTGAAAAGAAAAACATTTCTCCACAGAAAGTGGCAGTTGCCAGACTGTTGACCAGTCAGAAACAGCTTGAATCGTTGAATCCAGTAGGTCGTGGTCACTTGTGACAAGTACTTCCGTACTTGCCTTTACATCGTCAGCGAATTTAAGATTTAAAACATCAGATGTAGGTTGAGATGGTAATAAATCGGACGTGAATAGAACAAATAGTAGAGGCCCCAGGACTGAACCTTGGGGAACCCCACTTGTAACTGGAAGGCTAGTTGATAACTCCGTAGCAATGCGCACTTGCTGAGATCGATTCTGTAGAAAAGCTGTTAACCAACCTAATAGAGGGTTTCTGAAGCCAAGTCTGGTTAGTTTTGCCAGGAGTTTTGTATGTACCACGGAATCAAAAGCACGTTTGAAATCAAAATATATTACATCAGATGCAACACCGATGTCAGCAGCGGTTGTCCACCGATCAAGTGCTACAAGTAATTGAAGGGTAGTAGATCGTTTTGGGAGGAAGCCGAATTGATTGCAGTCAAGTAAGTTGTTTAAAGTGCAATATTCGAGCATGGTCTCCCGAATAAATGCCTCCATGATTTTACATGGAACCGAGGTTATAGCTATTGGTCTATAATTTTGTGGCAAGGATGCATTTCCCTTTTTAAATATTGGGGTTATAATTGCTTGAGACCAGTCTGTAGGAATTTTACCAGAAGATAGCGAAAGTTTAAAGAGATGAGTCAGAGCTGGTGCTATCTGCCAGGCAATCTGCTTATAAAAAAAGGCTGAGAAACCCTCTGGGCCAATTGCATGGCTAGGTTTAATGCCCGAGAGAGTACGCCACGTTTTCAAAACATCAAAATTTGTAGTAGAGCAAGTGGTGTTTGGTTCAGTGGAACCTGCTGGGGATGGCGGGATTATATTGTTATCCACCACACCACAAGCCACGAAGTAGGTATTTAAAGCATTTGCTCGCTCAAAATCACCGTTTAGGAAGTTATTATCGATCAGAAGGGGTGGAATCGGTTTAGCAGAACCAGTGGTATTACGATAATGCTTAAATAAAGCTGCAAGATTTCCTTGTTTAATCACTGCTGAGTCCAAACGAGAATGCCAGACCTGAACAGCCGTACAGTAGGTTGATTTGGCAGCCTTGTAGGCTGCTAATGTGGTTTCATTTTTGGACCTTGCATAAGCGTGCCAACATTTTAGTTTTGCACCACCAAGTCGGCGAATTTCCCGCGGGCACTTATGAGAAGTTTTGAAGAAAGGTTTATATTGCCTACAAAAAAGCCACACTGGTGTTTAGTATTTCAAGAATGGTATTCCAGACCAATTGTACGTTGTCAGTACCGCGCAGAAAGCAAGATTCCCAATCAACCAGCGCAAGAATAGATCGAAGAAGAGGAAAATCAATCTTTGCGAACGTCGTGCGTGATGAGGCATTTCCCGAAAAATCACGGTTGACACAGAAAGTGACCATGGAATGGTCACTTGACCTCAGGTTTTCAATGACACAGGTGTTGTAAATAAGTCTAACATCCTGCGTAAGGATAATATCCAATACGTTACGACCACGAGTCGGGCAGTCCACGAGTTGTGTAAATCCCAGGGGACGAATGAAATCCAGAAAAAGTTTATGTTGGTGTAGTGAGGCAGTACTGGTTGTCCAGTCCGCCGACGAAAGATTGAAATCGCCTAACAAAATATTATTAAGAGAAGGTTTCAATGCCTCAATCAGACTGTGACACATATTTGCCACAGCGACCGCATCAAGACTGTCTGGCAAGTACCCGAGGACAAAATTCAACTTTTCACGAGGCAGTAGTACAGACAGTGTTTCCACACACCCTCCCGACAAAATGGGAACCACCTGCAAGTCAGTACGATAAACAACCATCACCCCCCCCCTCCACGCGTATCACGGTCACGCCGAAAAACAGAGTAAGGGAGCCTGCGGACGATTTGACGATCGGGAACGGTGTCGTTTAGCCAGGTTTCCACCACAAACAAGATATCAAACTTCAAAGTGGTTAGGATTGCATAAAAACAAGGTAAATTTTTGACCACACTACGAGCATTGATTAGGATGCAGCTTAAGTTATGATTTTTGTGATGATTGGAGCTCGCATCAATGTTAAAAGAATGGGAGATATTTCCCGTTAAGGTTAGCAGTTTTCCTCGTTGTTTAAAATAGCTGTAAGTTCACTTATCAACGATTGTTTGCCCAATGCGGTAAGGTGTAGACCAGCTTGATCTTGAAGGGTCCGGTTTTTCCAAATTTGAGAGTCGATTGAGACAAAATTAATATTCAGTTCAATACATAAGTTCCGCAAAAGAGTGTTTGTATGGGCCACCTCCCTGTCAAATGTAGGTGGTTTTGCAAAAAATCTTGGAGGCAGAGCAACAAAGGTTATATTAGAGCACGCTGCAGTGTTCAACAACAGTGTTGCAACAGACCGTAAGTGTGAAACAATGCGATTTGGTTTATCATCTGGGATGTTATTCGAACCTAGACAAATCACATACTTGGTATCCGGAGTAGTTGAGGTTAAAATTGAGGGTAATTTTGTTAGTAGCTCTTCAACTTTCAATCCTGGCCATGTCCAGGTGCAAGATGTTGGGTTATTTCCCAGCCGAAGGTCACGGGCGTGCGAGTCGCCAATTATTGTTATTGGATGTACATCACCTAGAACTGGACGACGTTTAGTGGCGCACAATGCAGTCTGAGACTGTAATTTTGACCCAGTCAATGAGGGCTCCGTGTGCTGATTTAGTTCATTTCGGGTTTCATTTTTTCTGGTGCAAAGTCTGGTGACATTTCCAAAAACAGGTGATCGGGATTGGCGCATCGGACAGGTATGGCTTGCTAGTGTGGGTAAAATGGCTTGCTCACGTGACTTGCTCGTGTGTGGCTGGTTTACACGAGAACGGTTTGAACGAGCAGACTGACGATTGTCTGTAATAATGTGGCGACCTGTGGTGACCGGCTTATGAATTGAGCTAGGGGGCTGGGCCACTTTCGGAAGCACATCCACATGGGCTGATTTTAAAGTGAATTCACCGGTTTTAGCAAGGGAGCACACTGAGGTGATGGCGAGATTGGAGCCAGTATCTGGACTAAGCGGCACGGTTGAAAGATTTGAAGCTTGTTTAGGACTCTGAGGTATGATCACAGGTGTTTCTGCATTCGCAGAAGTGCAGATGCATCGATGATGTAAACTTGCCAAAGCGATATTGATCTCCGACCGAAATTCTTCAAACTGTTTCCGTTGAGTTTCAAAAAATTTCATGGACCATTTTTCCAAGAATGCATTCGAAAATTGTAATGAGTGAGAATTTTCATGAGTAGTAATCCAGTTTGTTATGTTACTGAGCTTACTAGAAATTTCGAGTATGTCGATGTCCTAAAGCTATCGTTAGCTATCGTTAAAGCTGTCGTTGTTTCATAAGCCTGATATTAGTGACACCCTGGCACGTCAATTTTAAACCCCGAAGAAGAAAAAACGTTTTCCCTCTGTTTTCATATCCCTCTATCGCCACTTCATTTTAATATCCACACTAATTACACGACCATAATCACAACACGTTTCCCAAAACCAGCGTTTGTTGCTGACGGCTTTAATAAATTCCCTTCAACGCGAAGTTCGAGCAGCAGGAATCATTCATCAGCCGGCCTCAATTAGAAGCACACAGGTTTTTTTCCCCCTCCGCCCCCGCCCCCTCCGAGTCCGCCCCCAACGTTACGGGGCATTCTTGGCGGACGGGAGCTGCGAGATAATGAAATTCCTACGCCGAATTCCCCAAGCCAACTGTAGCGGGATTCGCACATCCCATGTGGTGCGCAGCTCGTCTCATGTTTTCGTCATAAGAAGCTCAGAATTCAAGCTTTTGCTCAAAAGAAAAAAAGAAAGGGGAAAAAAAATCTCTTGCTTGCAGCTTAGGCAATTAAGTTCGTAGCCCCAGTGCCCGGGAGACCCGACTCTTTTTTTTTTGGCTACTTCACCAGCTTTCTTAATAACTTAAGTGAAAAGAGCAAATACTCAACGTCTGTAATCGATCGCAATGACGCACAAATAGGTCGGTTTTAACAAAAAGCCCCATTGTCTACTAATGACCAAGTATTGAATGGCAGCGTTTGCACTCAGCTGCAAACGGAAGATTCCAGGACTTTTCCTGGACTCATCAAGGAAACGCAAAGGACCCACAAATGAGTAATAATTAACAGTCAAGACAATTAAAGGTCCAAATTTGTTATATACGAAACATCACTAGTTTGACAAACTTAAGTGACAGATTTTGTTCCTTCCTATAGATACAAGCATTGCACTGGCTGCATTTTTTTTTCACGTTTATTTTTTAACGTAAATTGCTCAGATACGGAGAACAGAAACGAGATTTTGTGTTACTGAAATTTACTGGAGTATATTCCAGAACTTAAGCAACTTTTTTGTTTTTCGAGCACTTTTCTAGGCTTGGAATTTCATTTTTATTTTCCAGGACATTTTCAGGTTCACAAGAACCCATACGAACCCTGGAATGGGCACGAAACTAATTTACAATAAACCCTGTGTCTATACATAAACAGCATTGACATAATATGGAGTACGTAATACTGACGCACTACACTATACCCTCGTGTTTCGCGTAATTGCTCCATGAAACATATACGAATCCTAACACAAGTTTTAAAAAGCACTAGCATTTACCGCATATTCTACTTTAGCCTTCTGGGATCAAATGTATGACATTTTGTACAAAATAATAAAAAAAAAACATGCACATAAAAATTATTCGTTTAAATGCGCTGCTTAACAATGGCGTTTAGTGGCAAAAAAATAAAGGTATAAAAACACGGAAATTTCTAATTCTTACGTAATTTTGCATAAAGTGTTGTTTGCAACGATTTTCGATTGTTTGTTTTTCAGCATTCAGGACCGTTAAAACACTTTTATTTTTAAATATAAAAGTGCAAATCGCATATTAATACTTTAAAAACAGTTTATTCTATATTTCACACGATTCTAAGAAACACCACAAATCACACTATTTCTTTTCTAGCCTTCGTAATATAAAACTTTTTAAAGATGGCCGGCCGACTTTCAGGTTTAAAGAAAATGAAAGCACGCCCACCACACGTTTGGACTTGAAAATCCGAAATTCCCTACAGTTAAAGCCCCCAGCATACGACCTTCTTCCACAACACAACATTAAAAGAAAAGAGAGCTATAGCTCCTTTATTTTACGACCTAAACTAACAACCGAGGCGAAACAAAACAAGACTAATTACCTGCAGCCATCACCTCAAGTCTTAAACGCACGAGGCGCATGCAACCGTGAGATACCGGCGGCCGCCCTCGCAATTACAAGATTACAAAATCATAACTTTTAAGCTCAAATTTATTACTGAGCGGCACCCAAAATTATTACTTCATTACGGCAGCTACATCCGCCAAAAGCACGACATCATGAGGCATCAAGTGCCGCTACTAAAGCTGCACTAATATCAACATGGCCAAAAATAAAATAAAATTTTAAAAAAAGTAACGAAAGCAAGCTGCAAACTCTGCGAGGGAATTCTAAAACCCAACGTAACGCAAATGCCACGTAAAAGTCAACTCATTACGGCAAGGCAGCTTTTCTTTTTCCCTCTGTCCGCATCTCATCAAATCCAGATAATTGAGTCGGCGACCAGACATAATTACATGGACCTACTCCATCAAAATGTAACATCAAGGTACGGGTATCTAAAAAAAACCAAGGATTAATTCACTTTTAAAGCAAAGGGGTGAAGAAGCAGCAAAGCATAGGCGTTAGGTGCGTTATTAATGCCTTGATGCAATTACAGGCCTACCCTACTATGCCAGTGATACCATGGATTAATTACACATACACGTAGCGTACACCGACACACAAGATTATTGAGCGCCGAGCTTCTTCAGTTCGCACAAAACATGAATACTGTTCCTGCCTTGCGAAAGAAAACAACTTGCAACAGAATCAATACAACGGCTATTGCTAATCCCGGAATTGGCCATGTCGCAGAAAGGCTGGCCCTGCTGCACAACGATTTATCCTGATCAGTTGGAGTAAGTTGATGTATCATGTACGTAGACTGTTTTTTCTCCACACACTACGGCCTATAACAGTAGACTGTTGCTGCTCTACTAGGTGATGTCATGTATAATTGGGCATATATTAGCAAGACTTAATTACGTCTTGCTTATATATACCTAATTATACATGACACCACCAGTAGAGGAGCAACAGTCTACTGTTAATTTATTACAATTTAAAAAAAATTTAAACTGTATATTGTTAAGCAATTGTAAAGCCAAATTAAATCGGGAAGTAATTTTTTCCTACGGCACAGAATGATCAGAAATCAAACGTAGAACTCGTGATGCCCTCTATAACTATACGATCAGTTCAACTAGCAATTTTCTCCCTACCATGTTTGCATAACAGGTTCCTCCCATCCCATACTATACTAAACCTATTTCAACCTAGCTACTAAACGTGCATTTCTTTACCTTGCAGCAGCTGCAGAAGTTTGCTAAACGCTACGTCACGCAAACGTCACTAGCGCTATAGATGACCAAAAGAAACAGCCCCCTGGCGGATTAGTACACAGCGAGCTGCCAAACGGACCGGCAAAAAATGGCCGGTGCCATCTCCGTGTGATTACCGCAATCGTTAACTCGGTGAAAAGCGTTAACGTGAAAGTTTTAGTGGCAATCGAAATGAATCAATAGAATTTTATGGTTTTATATTTATTACTTCACCTTCCTCCAGCTTTGTGGTTTCAGTTAAATAAACCATAACTATAAAAACACGGCCGTGCTGTAGATGATCGAATTTTTTTTATCGATGGGATGCAACTATCTTGTTTCTGCAGCAGAGCTAGCACCTTTTTTGTTGCTGCAGGGCACGAAACGAGGAAAAGAGATGCGTTCTCTACCAATGCTGTAATGTATGTGCTACAACGCCCTATAATTCATTTGCTGTTGCTGCTTGTGACGTCACCTGTGGATGTTAAACGGGTGCGTTCATCCCTACTTATGTAATAGACTAACTTGCTCTTATGACTATAGTTAGTCACATGATATTGTATCGCCTATAATATATACGCATGTTGGCGCAATAATAAAGGTCTTTTCCCCTGTTACTCATGTCTATCATTCATAGGTTGTAAGTAGGCTACTCGGTCACAAAGGCCTATTTACTACAATGGCGATGAGGGTGGGATTAACAGTTACAAAATAATTGTAAAATTCCCATTGTAGTAAATAGGCCTTTGTGGCCGAGTAGCCTACTTACAACCTATGAATGATAGACATGAGTAACAGGGGAAGAGACATTCATTATCACGCCAACATGCGTATATATAGGCGATACAATCTGATATGAGCAACTAGTTAGTCTATTACATGAATCATATCCACGGGTGACGTCACTAGCAGCAGTAGTAAATGACGTAGGGCACTGTACCAGATACACTACATATAGAGCACTGCAAATTGTAGCTAAATTGTAGGGAAAACACAAAGCATTTTAACAAACTGCTTTAGCACTGCGAGGAAAAGAAACGCACGGTACTTATACACATTTGCTATTCGTGAACCACGATAACCTACAGCAAAATGCAAGGGCTTCTACACAACCAGCATTTCACTCTGCCACAAGAGTGAAGAATGCGCGATAGCCTAGCTTCTCTTTTATTACGCTCATGCATTACAAATCAGAACGCTAGCGCCAGTTATGGTTGGAATTCGCTCGCATAAGCCCTTATACATATAAAATTCATTTTACATTCAAGGCACGAAGAGTGCAGCCAATGCCAAACTTCTTGCTAGAGTCCCTACATTCCATGTACGTTACGTACTGGGAAATCTTAGATTTATCTATTCATTCTAATAGAATGTAAGTGCATACTTGATAAGAGGGTTGATATATACGTGACCCTAAACGTTGATGGAAAAGAGGTTTTAGGGCCACGGGCATCAGTCAGAACCCACCAACGTAAAAAAAAATGTGCACAGAACTGGTGGTAGAACTGCCTCAAGGGAACGTTCACAAATTCGTAACACTTTTTACTAGCAATTTAGACCCTTCCCTCCCGTCAACCTTTGTAACACCAGTGTAACTCTTCGCATAACCCCCACCTAAAAATACGTAACATTTAATTAACCCCCCTTCCCCCTCCCCCCCAGCAATTGTAGCCATTTTTTAGGATGAGTTTATTTTTATAAGCTGTTCTTAGTACCTAGAGGC
>JAHWFP010113634.1:0-15431 GCA_023313725.1 Lithobius niger
AAAAAAAAGGCTTTTTTGCAGCACACTAGTTTCATTTAATTTAATATAAACGGTACTATAAAAATTAATTTCGAGCCTTCCCCAATCATTAAGAAAATGTGGTGGCCCATAAAAAACGGACGAGCTGCAAATTTCTCTAAGTCCATTCTTTTTACCGAGGTTTTTTTTCAAAAAAAGTGAAAATAGAGACCACTTGACTGTAGTACGAAAAAGTGGTACTCATTTTCACTATAACAAAAATTAAAAAAATTAGAAAAAAAGTAGGAACTTAGAAATTTTTTGGGCCACCATGTGCATTAAGGAGGGGGGGACCCCAAAGGACTAATTTACCAACGCCCCACATTATTTAGCTACGCCTGTGTTCCGCTCCAAACCAAGATTACTGAGTGCGCCATTGAGAAAATCAGTTCATAGTCCACAAAATTTAAGTTATCTAACCAGTTTAACCCACTCACCGAGTGTGACCTGCCTTTCTTTATTTGGCGTTTGATGAAACCTTTAAAGAACAAATTCACAAACAACAAATGAACAAATTCATCAAATTCACACTTCCGGATTTACAGCACTGCTAAATAGATGTGACCTGTCAAGAGGGATGACGTAATCAGCACGTCGCTTCTGATTGGTCTTTCACGTTGCCCGTAGCAACCAAACGACCGCGGCCAACAGAAAATGGAAACGTGAGCATTACAGGAAAGCCAATCGTACAGTACTCGTCGAGCTAGCGGACAGTTACGTAAATTGCGCATTAGTAAAGTAGTATCGGTAATTTTTGACCTCGGTAACCTTACAGTAACTATACCAAAAATACATTACTCGATAGCCTAAACGCAACAAACAAAGCTAGATATTATTCCTTCTTTGTTTAGACGTAAAAATGGTTGAAAGTTGGAATCTACTGCAATCTACTATTACTAAAATCTTAGGTAATACAACATTAAATAACCGTTTTTCTTCCCCGATTTTTAATGACCGGTGTTTTTTTTTTTTTGGTAGTTGCGGTGGTTTCAATGAATGACTTTTGCAATAGTGTAATGCTGCAGTAAGGTTTCACTAAGATTAAGCACTACAACTCCAGCAAAATCGTGGTACCTGAAATCTTACACAAAAGCGTATTTTTGTGTTCCATTGTGTTTTGACATCGGTTCAAGTTAGTTTTTTTTCTAATTATGTTTTACAGTAGTGGCGCTAGACATTCTCTGAAATGGGTGGGACAGTGGTTTCTCCCACCGGGGGGGGGGGGGGAGAGGGCAGTGAGACATTAGAAAAACTTACGTTCGCAATTTCAATGATCTTTTTTAGTTACTATACACTAGCTTCTTCTGCTGCTTTCAGGCGTTCCTTGACTTTCAAGTTCCTCGAGTGAGTGTTTGGTTAAGAATACGGAAAGAAATACTGATTTTTGGTAACAGATTGACACCAAAGTATATTGGTTTAGTTAGTTTCGCTCGAACGCCCAATTTCGTAACGTCCTTAATAAAGCAGCTGATAAATACCAGTGACACAAAACTGCTGAATTTGAGTTTTTTTATAGACCTCCGAATGACTTAAAGCGAACCCCCCCCCCCCCCCCCCCCCCACGTTCTGGACTTTTAGCTGTATTCCATTTTTTTTGCCTCCTCCTCCTCCCATTCCCTCCAGTGGGCGTAGCTACAGGTGCCAAGGGAGGCCAGCCTCAGGGTGGCGCCCCTTCCCCCCAGAAGAAAAACAAATACTTAGATTTTAAAAAGCCTCTTTTGTAGTCCACCAGTTTTATTTACTTTGATATAAACGGTATTTTAAAAATTAATTTCGAGCTTCCCCGTCCGTTCATCCCCCTATCATTAAAAAAAATGCGGTGGCCCAAAAAAAAAAACTGACGAGCTGAAAATTTCTGTTATGTCCAAACTTTATTCCGAGTTTTTTTTTTCCAGAAAAAGTGAAAACAGGACCACATGACTGGAGTATACAAGAAAGTGGTCCCTATTTTCACCTGAACAAAATATAAAAAAATTAGAAAAAAGTATGGATTTAAAATTTGTATGGGCCATCATGTATATTAAGGGGATGCCCCCCCCCCCCATGGATAATTTGCCACCGGCTCCACATAATGTAGCTACGCCACTGTTCCTGAACTCACCGGAAAGCTCAGCGTGGTGACCAAAGTCGTTTCTAAATGCACGGTGAATTTTGCGATCAGGCTAACAGGATGTCACCGATGAAGCATTGAACTCACCGACTTTTCGTGGCAGTTTTCCGTTGACTCCACCTACTAAAGATGGACGACTAGCAGTTTTTCTTTGGAGGATTATTTATAAACATCGTCGTCACAGAAAGTCACCACAAAGGTAAAAAGAGATTTAAAAAAATCAGGCGAACATACAGTAAGTAACAAACGCATTTATCGGCCGGTGTTTTACGTCATAAAACTGAGTAGCAACCCCCTTAACAACGCAACTGTAAGGGAGGCCGCACACCAAATTTCACAAATGTATCCCGACGAAACGTTGCGAGACAAAACGTCGCATCTGGTGGAGAAGCCCCACCAGACGTAACGAGAAAGAGCTTTGCTTTGTTGTCGTGAGACGCCTGAAGGTGCCTAAGCGCCGGTGCACACGTGCGTTTTATGGACGCGCGGTGACGCTGCCGATCAATTCACACGTGCGTTTTATTAACGCGCGTTGACGCTGCGGTGCCGCTTCGGTGACGTATGTGCGCGTTCGGTTCCCTAACCTCGTGTACAAAAAATTATAGTTTGAAACCAATGAAACGATATTGCTTTTTTTGCCTATACCTCGTGAACAAAAAATATATTTTAAAACCAATGCGACGAATTTTGGTACATTGATGTTCTAATTTAAGACGTACCAGCGGAAAATGTTTTACATCCTTTGCAGATGAACTAGAAAATTAGGATAAGTTCTTTAATTACTTCCCAATGAGTCTTCAATCATTTCTGCAGCAACATTTCATATTTCAGGATAGTTCTTTACTCCCCCAATAAACAATTCCACGTCTATTTCTTCGGAATTGGACGCCATTTTTGGTAAAGCTTTTGCGGTAAACGGCGGACGTGTGCACCGCTCATGTCACCCAAGGTACTCACAGACGCAATTGCGTTTTTTTAACGCTGCGTTGACGGGGGGAATTGCGGTGCAAAACGACCGCACGAGCGGCGGGCGGTAACGCAACGTCGACGCTGGTACTTGTGCAGTACCCAACAGATGTCACGTAAACCAAACCGCAAATGCGGTACCGCACCGTCGACCGCAAATGCGGTACCGCACCGTCGACCGCAAATGCGGTACCGCACGTGTGCACCGCCGCTTAAGGCGTCTCGCGGCAGCGTCGCATTTGGTGTGTGGTGCTCAGCTCATTGCTTTGATTTTGGAGACGTCTGCAGCACGTTGATAACAGGTTACGACAAAATATCCTGTCGTGTGAGACCAAATGTCAAATTTCGTGTGCGGTCACCCTAAAGGACGAGAATTCGACGGTGAGCGTGCGTTCTTCTAACACTTCCTTCGTGTCATTGGCAGCCATTTTACTCTTCTATTTATCAGCCAACTCTATTCACGCGTGACGTCACTTCCCGCAGCAGTTGGTTTTGATGAAATCGGCTGCCGAGCTGTTACGCGAGTTTAGAAAAGGGCCCAATATCTCGGCCGTTATAATTACAATCGAAGGTTTCCTTGTTGAATCCCCGTAACTGATCCTTCACTAACTCTGCACCTTCTTTCCGCTATGCTCAAAGTAATAGCCCTAATGGCTCAAATTTAGGCCTAATCACGTAAATATAAGCCTAATTACATCTGGCATGCCTTTCCATTCGAGTTCCAAAAAGAGGAACTTCCTACCTTACGATACCTATATCAATAATAATAATTACCGGCCTTAGTACTCAATTTTAGGTCTGATCACTCAAATATAAGCCTAATTATATCAGGCATGCCATCCATTCGAGTTCAAACCTTAAGAACTCCCTATCCAACGGTACCCATCACTAATAAAACTTATAAGACTAACTACTCAAATTTAGGCCTAATCACTCAAAAATATGAGTCTGACAAGGTCTACAACATTGATTTAAAAGAAAGAAAAGCTAATGTTTGAATTTGTTAATTTGTATTTTATTTCTCTCTTTCTTTTTTCTTTGGGTAGATTTTTCTACACTGAGAACGCAAACAAGATGAAAAATCTAACGCTCGTCGTCGCATTCCTACAACTAACTGGTTTGTATGGTAAGTATTAGACTAAGCAAATAATTTAGTTATGGCAATCACGATTACTCGTCCGAGCGAGAAGTGCTATGACACGTAATTGCTTACACGGCAACTCCTGAATAACAGCAATCGAACACTAACTAGCGAACGTAGCAAGCGGATGAATACACTTATCGTGCAGTTTCGAGCCAACCCCTTGTTCAGCCACAGTCGGCCTGACTTTCGTATCGTATTATTCGCAGTCGCAGTATATGGCCAGTCGTCAAGGGTAGTTTATTTCCGTTAGACAATTTCGCAATGCTGTACCTTCAAATCATTGAACTTAAAGGTGCTTGCCCGCTTGTCACGTGTTGGTCGTATTCCTGAGCGACATGGTTTTCAAACATTCAGTCAAACATACGTAAATATGGCAAACGCTACTTTTAACTGGGATGTAGCAAAAGCAGTGATAGGCTAACCCACCATGCAGTTTGGATGGACGGCTTAATGGCCAGACGGCCACCAACCCTGCACGCCACATCGGGTGCCACCTCTCCCGGATAAAAGCTGTCAAATTTAATTATCCGCCATGCATTAAACGCAGGGATATCTTTGCACTTTAGTACGTTAATAAAATACACATGGAGGGAGGGGTGGGGGGGGGGGGCACGCCAAAAGCTCTAACGAGATGAAGAATCTCATATATATATATATATATATAATATATAATACGCTTAGTATTTTCATTTGCTGATTTTTTTGTGGTGATATCAGTTGCAAGTGTAATGTCTAACCATGTTCCTGCCTTGCTTCCAAACTGACTCACTGTTTAAACACCATATTTCTGTTTTTTCCTCGAACCATGTCCTCGCATATTTTTATGTTGAAATCCGGCACACACAAATTAACTGACAGCCATTGCCGATTGCTGAATAAACCTATTATTAAAAAGTTTATTTATTTATTTATTTATTTACAAGGGCAAACAACACTATCAGTTCCCAAAAGCGGGAGTGGATAGATTTCAGCACATAATTTTAAATTAATCAACAACAACAACAGCAACAAAAAAGAAAAGCAAGGGTGGCAGAAGCCCCCAGAAAAGCATGAACTATAAACAATATACATATAAAAATAAATTCATTTAGTGGTCGGAGAGTAGCCAATTATACCTAAAAGCACGCATAAAACAGGGGATCACTTCAGCTAGTCATCGTACCGAAACACAAGAGCATCTCCAAAAACGGCACCGATACCCCTTTTAAAGGTGGCAACACTAGAGGATGAAACTATTTGATCGGGAATGGAATTCCACACTCCACAGGGGAATTAATCTAAAGGGGAAGGAATTACGTACCATGTTCAAATGGGGTTAACGGATCCGAAGTTTATAAGAAGATCCACTATTGAAAACTATTGAAGTTGGGATGCATTCAACAAAATCTTCAGCATGCACTAAATTGAAAGAAGCCGAGGGCAACAATCAGTAATAAACGAAATACTGCATCTTGAATAATGCTGGCTGTTAGAGCCGAGTTCAACACTTTCAAGGTTCAAAGGTTTCAAAGGGTTTAGCGAGCGTTAACCACTCCTGGTTATCTGCCCGAAGCCCTAAGGCCCTATGTCTGCAACAGCCAGATTCCCAGGTGGTCACAACCCCAAACACTTTCAAGGATGTGCCTTGTAACAATCTGCAAAATGACGATCGGTTTTATTCCTGGCACGGTAGCAAAGAAACCACTGGTCGAGCGGTCGACAGCCAAATATTGCTTCAATAAAGCTGGCTAATAGAACCGAGTTGAATAGTTTCAAAGATGGTTGAGTAACAGTCACCGCATGACGTGGTGACGGCATATGATAAGAAACACTTTCTTCTCCTATGGTGCCGGGCGTATCATGCTTGGTATATCAAAACAGAGAATTAGGCAATTCAGTCACACTGATAATAAAAGTGGCGCCCTCCATTGAAAACGCTATTAACATCAGGGGTTCCAACGGAGAGGGAGCAGGGATGGGGATAATCGGTGCACACAATGGGTGGAATTCGAGCCGGGAGGGGGGGGGGGGGGTGGTGTCAGGATTAGAGGAGGACAATACCTAACTGCGTAACCATTGAGTTGGTAACAGCGAGCGTGCGGCCAGGAAAGAAGGGGGGGGGGGGGCATTGGAAGAGGGGAAAGGGGTGAGCAAGTGGGTAAGGGGGTGGCTGTGTGCTAAAACAACGTATGTAACGCCGAGGTCAGGTAGTTGCACAAAAATGAACAAAAATATTAAAAGTAAATGTTCGTAACGTGTTAAGTTAAAATGCACTGATGGCAAGCATACCTCTACAGTTTAGTACGTTGGTTAAATTCCCGTAGTTATAGATGGGGCAACAAAAAGCAGAGACAAGGAGGCATCAAAAACCGTAATGGGTGGGGGTGGGGGTGGGGGGGGGGAACAACCAGTTCAATTTAGTTTTAATTACGGCGGAAGAATGGGGGGAAAAGTGTAACGGTGACACGTCGGACACGAAAAATGTTTTGTCTTACAAAGAATGGTCGTCGAGAATAGCCTTTAATTACACGTACAAACATCTAAACCAAATTCGAGACCTTTTACAGCTTTTTCCAGGGTCGGAAGTTCCATTTTCACTCCGTTCCGTTCCGGCGCACATGTACCCACATAGTCGATTGTTGTAGGCTACTCTACGTGACGGTACAAACCCTTGCCCTACAACTTAATCGTTGCAAAAACCATAGATTTTTTATTTTTTCCTTGTCGGGACCTAGCAAAACATGGGATCTAGACACACGCTAGCGTGTCGCCTCCAAGTAACAGTAGATCGTTCTATTGTACACATCCGATTGTTAAAAAATGAATATTGATGAAAAAAAGGCGACTGCACTAGCAGACTGTGTCTTTTAACTGAAGCCAAGTTATACCTGATTTTAGCATACTGGTGTAAATTTCCCCATGCGGTAGATGTGGGAACGTGTCCATCACGGAGAAAAAGTATATCCTCAATACCGTTGAATTTGTGTTACGGTACTGGTAACTAGTAACTAGTCCGCAGGCTCCCATGTTAATTCTCATAGGGCATAACGACACGTCTACAGCTGATTAGGGAAAGTTGCCAGATCTAAATTTTGGCAGACAGGTAAAGCGTCATAAGGGGAAGTGCCTTTTTCTAAAATGGGGGTTGCAGGTAGAAGCACGTGGCCCTGAAGTGGTTCGTAAGTGCAAAATTATTGTTGTAACCATTGTTTGTACTGTCATCCAACAGTAGATTATAACATGCTTAAGTGTTACACGCTTATCGTTTCAGTACCTAATTGTCAAAATTCATTGTTGTTGTTGTTTTACGGGGCAGCAGGCTGCGGCCTCAATTAAAATTCAGAATGGAATGGTTCACTAAGAGACGGAGTATGCTTTATTGCAAAGGTTTGGTCGATTTTTTGTTACGGTACACGAATCCAAACTAAATTATCTGCCCCACGACGATAAAAGGGACAATTATGTGTTCGTGAACACCATGGTAACTAAGTGATTGAATGATTAAAGTTAACCGAGGTAGGGCCAAGTGAGGAGGGATGCTCTGATTGAGTGAACGAAGCGAACGAAAATCAATGTCAAACCGTGTCAATTTCGCTGACGTAACGGCTAATTGGGCAATAGCAAAGGTGAAAATTATGAATGAAAAAATTTATAGATATAAAATTTCTCCTGACTAAAAAGGTACAGATGACGATTACACCGTCTGATCTTTTCTTCATTCACAGTCCTTTGAAAGTTGTGATATCCACCACATTATTTATGAAATACGCCATTGATAAACATCAGTCGTCACCAATCTGGATACGCTAACCTGATTTATTTGAGTGAACAATTCCAGCTTCATGCCGATTTTCAAATTAACTTGTGAGTGAGCGAAACGAACCAACATCAGTGTTTGGTAGCCAGTACGCTCAAAATTGCGATTGAACAAACTTAAGCATGTGAAACAAGCACAAACAATAAAACACAACCGTGCCTTTTTGACTCAACTAACGGCAAATTGGGCATTGGAAAATGTCGAAATTATGAATGACAACATCAATAGACATAAAATACCTCCACACAAAACAGGTAAAGGTGATGATTAGACCGTGAAATTCTCGGTACATTTGCAAGCCTATCCAACTTCTGACCGTGTCAATTTCACTGATGTAATGGCTAACTGGGCCACCGAAAATATGAAAATTATGAATGAGCAAATTACTCCAGAAAGAAAAGGTAGAAAAGGGACGATTAAACCGTCTGATCCTTCGTTCGGTAACAGTCCTATATGAAAGCTATGATATCCACCCAAAACCAGTGGTATAAGAGAAGCCGCCAAGTTTTAACACAGGGTCGGCCTTTCGATGTAGTGATATCATTCAACCAGGGAAAGGCATCCAAGGTTATAATCCTGTTAGCCAAGTTAATCGCACCTAATAATACTTTGGGGGTTAAATGAAAACTTGAAGATTGCTACCGCCAGTAGCAATGTTCTAGTTTTCATTAAATTTTGAACTATTAGTAGGTGCGATTAACGAGGCTAACAGGATTAACCTTGTCGGCCTTTCCCTGGTTGAATGATATCACTACTTTGAAAGGCCGATCCTTTTTTTAAACTTGGCGGTTTCTCTTATACCAGATTTGGTTTTGGGTGGATTGAAACGCGGTTGTAGCAATCAACAACGAATACTAAGTGAAAATGGACAATTTTTTATTTTTTGGTTGCTGTTGTATTCTAATCTACATATATAACTGCTTATTTGTCGCAAAACGAACTAAAAAATTAGCAGTTAAGTTTGCATATTAATCATTTTTTTTCGTTTTCTTTTACTCTTTTTTTTTGTAGGCTTGTCTGATGGTTGCAAAATGTGTCCGAAAGAAGTTGATGAGGTTTTAGATACTTTTCGAACAGTCTTCAAGACTTAGTAAGTATCCTTTTTTGTTCTTTGCCTTTTTAAAAATTTTTTGTAAACCGATTGGCTTTCTGTATCTCAAGAGTTGGATAGGCGATACATTAATCTAAAACAATACCCACAAGGTTGAAAGAACCCGCCAAGCTTCAGCCGATCAAAGTAGTGATATCAGACTAAAAAGGCTGCCACTAAGTTACTACATTAGTTGCCAAGCCAATCCCACCGAGTATTAGATCAAAGGTTAAATCACAAACTTGACCATTGCTACTATCGGTATCGGGTTCTTTCACCCTGGTGGGTTTTGTTTTAGATATCACTTCTTTTGCAGTTTTTTTTTTGTGGCGTCTTATTTTTGCCACTACCCCTTTAGCTACTATCTGGCCAAGTTTGGTCGAAAAATATTGAATACGAACGGAGATATTAATTTTTTTTAGTTTTGCTGTAGTAATTCTATCCCTACCAAGTTTATAAACGATTTCTCAAAACCTAAACTCTACTAGGATCCAACCATAGAACACTTTAATCTAAAGTTCCGCCACAAAGTCCTGAAGCTTTTCTTCATGTTTCTTAATTTTAGCAGCAATGATTTCAGTCTTAAGACCAAGCGTTATTTGCAAGTAATGATTTTACTAGGGAAGCACCTTCAATGTAATAACACCGTACGTTGTTGAATTATAACGTGTAATGCAGTGTACCTTACGTTTATTGCATATAGTTATATTTTTTATATAACTGGGTGTTAACCTTAGAAAAACGTTCAGGAACTTGGAATTCCTAACTGTCCTTGCAGTGACTGGGTGTAAAGCACCCATCTGGTTCTGGTTATGAAGTGCCCTACATTTACACAACGCACCTACAATTTCTTACGAGACAATTTCCTTCAGTTTTTCAACCATTTGTGAGCGGGTGGTTTTAATGTTTTAAGCTGATTAGTAAGAAATGTTCTAGTAACTATTCATGACAAATACTGATATCTGATTTACAGTCGCCTTGATCCCTATGTGAAGTCCGACATGTTCATCTGCACCAAGGCAATTCTTGCCAATATCTATACAATGCATCGATCTGGCAAGGACGAAGAAACGTGCAGTGAGCCGGCCGTAGTGAAAGGCTACGAAGGATGTTACGTACAGAAATTGCGACTGGGATTTGACGGTCTTAATTTCACCTGTCATATTGGCAACTTTGTCAATACAGCGTAAGTGTTAAACAGTTTTCATTCACGTCTTAAACTAATGTGGACTTCTCAAGCTCCAAATGAATTTTCTTTTCTTTAAGTCGGCTACACATCTTTTTAGAAAAATTAGTAGAAAACGTGTACATTATTGTATGGAGGCTAGACTCAGCAATGTTTAGCCTCCTGTGAGTGCACAGTGTCTTAGTAGCATGGCTTCGTCCTTTTGCGCAAATTGCAAATTTGATCGAGATAAAAGCTTGAATTCTTGCACACAAGCCATTCTTAGCAATCTCATCGAACCAGCCGTAGAACCCCCTTGAAATATTCCCCAGGAGTTCCCCTAGCACTCACATGTTCCCCCTCATTGACGCTTGACAACAAATTATTACAGATCGAGCTAAAAGCCTAAATTGTGGCACACACGTCATTCTTAGCAGTGCAGTTTGAACCAGCAATGGAATCCCCATGAAATATCCCCAAGGCTCCCCTCCCCCGTAGTGCCCCCTGTTCCCCCGTAGTGCTCCCTGAGGCTTGACCAACAAATTATTGCAGATCAAACTAAAAGCCTAAATTGTGGCACACACGTCATTCTTAGCAGTGCACTTTGAACCAGCCATGGAATCCCCATGAAATATCCCCAAGGCTCCCCTCCCCCTTAGTGCCCCCTGTTCCCCCTTAGTGTTCCCTTGACCAACCCCTGAGGCTTGACCAACAAATTATTGCAGATCGAGCTAAAAGCATGCAATTTGGCACAAAAAGTCATTCATATCAGTACAAATCGAACTAGCTATGGATGCTCATACAATCGAGATACTCTCTAAGGCCCCCTCCGTGTCCCCTCCTTGAGGTCTGACCAACAATTGATAGAGCTACAAGAATGAAATGTGTTACATAAGTCATTTTAGCAGCACAAATCGAACTAGCTATGGAACTACCATGAACCCATTTGCCCGCTCCAAGAGGCTGTTACCTAACAAATTTTTGCTGATCGTGCTAAAATCACCTATTGCGGTATACAACTCTTCTTAACAGTAGAACTCGAACCAGCCTTGGAGCCCCATGAAATGCCACCAAAGCCTTCCTCAGCGTCCCCCCGTGCACCCTCATGAAGCATCGATGACCAACAAATTCTTGCTGAACATACTGAAAGCATGCATTGTAGCAGTAGAAATCGATCTACATATGGAACCCCATGAGATACTCCTCCCTTGCCTACCTGTGTCCCTCCACCCATGAGGCTAATGGCAAACAAATTATAGATCGATATGTACCGATTTGACATGTGAATGTGTATCAAATAATGTTTTAGCACGATCAGCAAGAATTTGTTGGCCAATAACCTGATAGATAAGAGTGTGGTGGGGTGCAGGAAGGGCCTTAGGGGGGTCATCTCGAGGTGTTCCATATCTACCACGATTTGTAATCTAAGAAGGACCTTTAGCTCTTTTAGCTCGATGTGCGAGATTAGCCCAAATTATGACCCGTAACAGCTATACTACACTGTAGATTGAACCCATGAACCGATGCTCAAGTTTTATAACTTAAGACGTTGGTATGAAGAAGGCCTAAGGGCTTTTGAATGCTATTTTAATGTGACTACAGTATTCTTATTGTTCTTCTACTTGATGGGAAAATTTTGCTCCCACCTAGAGATCGAAACAAAGAACTTATTTTCAATTTTTATAGCTTCAAAATTGACTATTAAAAGGCTAAGACTCTTATAACAGTTATTTTATGGGGAGTACAATATTCTTTATGTTGTTATTCTTGCTGGGACAAGAAAAAAAACACAGAAACTGGTATTAAAAAACGCTTAAGCGTATAAAATATAGACGTAAGCCGTAAAAAAAACTAAAAGCTCTAAAGCAACAGATATAAGAAAAAGACATGTAAGTCATTAGCGTCGTACTAAAACGTGCAAAGAAGCTCCAGCTAGGTTTTCGGGACGCTGGAGATTCTTTTACACGTATTAGTGCGACACTAATGGCTTACATGTTTTTTCCTAATATCTGTTTTTAGTGTTTTTAATTTTTTTAAGGTTTACACCCTTATTTTGTGAGTTTAAACATTTTTTAATACTGTTACATATTTAGGCCTAAACATGCAAATGTAGACTTAATTACATGTGGCTAAAGGTTCATTGCTAAATACTCACAAATAATTTTAGGCCAAGTTAACCAAATTTAGGCCTAATCATGCAAATATAGGCCTATTGTGGCTAAAGGTAAATTGCTGAATAGGCCTACTCACTAATAAAAATTGTAGGATAAGTTGGACAGATCATGCAAATGCAGGCCTAGTCATAATAATATGCTGGTTTTCCACATATTACGTGGAGGGAAGACGGAAGGGCAGGGAGCCACTAACACCGTTCCCAAAACAGGGTTGGGGGGGGGGGGGGAGGTCTGCCATGCAGGCCAAATGCAGCCTAGTCATGCAAATGCAGGCCTAATTACATGTGGCTAAAGTTCCATTGCTAAATGCTAACGAATAAAAATTGTACTCCAAGTTAGCCGAATGTAGGCCTAATCATGCAAACATAGGCCTATTTGCATGTGTCTCCATCTAGCAGAGTGCAAACACACTACTGCTGTTGGGACTGTTGTCGTAGCATACAGAAAAAAGGTGCTCCGTGGAGTGTACTAAATATTAGTGTCTGCTCTCCTACATGGAAGCACACCTATCATATACCTTGTAACTCTACTTGCTGGCACTACCAGTCTTTGAATAAAGCCATAAGGCAGTAGTGGACTAAGACCCATGCTGCTCGCTGTGTCATTCAACCCATTGTACTCAATTGAATCACACGTGCCAGTAGCTTTAAGATTATCTTAGCTCCACTGCAAATGACGATAAGGAAAGAAACTTAGTTGTACAAACTAACTGTTTAAAATTTTCTAGTTTTAAAACTCCTTGAATTTATTCCACTGGCGAGTGAATCGATTACACTGAGGACTCGCTAGGGAGTTCTGCATTAACATTTTTCTGTAAAGAAAAAATAATACCACTAGTATGCTGTTGAAGATACTTGTATGCTGAGAAATTTTGGACCCATGATTCAATCCACCCCCTCTCCCGCCTCTTCAGGTGTTAATTTAGGACACAAGAGGAATAACGAATTTGATCCACAAGTTGAACCTTGGAATTTGTACTTCGAGAGAGTGGTTATAAATTTCACTATTTATGATGTCCCTGAGGACAAAAAAGTTGGAATTTTGCTTACCAACATAGGTGCAAAACCATGTGCGTTGGTTCGCAATATATGCGCTCCAGATGTGCCAGTGAGTAAATCATTAGTTGTTATAAATAAATTTCTAGACGCCAGCCTATGCCCAAAAAGTAATTATTTGTGTGAACGAGTTACTTTTCAGAAAATAGCTCAGGCAAATGCGCTGAGTTATCTTTATGCCAGTGGAGGATGTGGCCATAGCGGTTACGGCGCTATGAAAGTGATCTGGGGGCGAACTGGGTAGCTGGTTCGAATCTGGGTCATGCCACTCCGACGAAACGTAAGTGCATAAAAGTGGCTTAAGGAACTACGTAATTTCTAGTGTATAATTTTCGCTGATGGCTTATTTCCAATTTTTCTCAATATTATTTACAGCGATTTGTGTCTATTTATTACACTGCAATTACAGCATAGCAAATAGAACGAATCTGGATATAATGCTGAGAGATAGGTCTGTGGCCGGATTGTGGTTCCCAGAAATACAGAAGCAGCTTCTCTCCCAGGATCCGGATAAAATAATCTTTAACAGTGCAGTGACATTAGTTTTTGGCCTAAGAATTAGCCAATAAAAACGTTTCACACTTTCAGGGTGCAGCTGCTCACAAGGTCACGACCAGAAGGCCTAGATCTCAAGCAAAAAGGGCTAATGATAAGTCTTGCTATTGTTGTGGTTACTCAGGCCATGTTAAAAGCTCCTGTAAATACCTGACGCATACTTGCTCAGCCTGTAAAAACATCGGACATCTTTCTAGGGTGTATCATGCTAAAAATGAGCAAACTAACAGCACTACGAAATCCTTTGTTAAAAAACGGCATGGCAAGAGCAACAATAAAGGTTATAAGTACCCAAAAAAAGCCCACATGGTGTAGGAATCTAGCAGTTCTTAAACCCAACAAGAGGATTGTGATGATTATGAGCAGAGCCGGGACTCTGAACTTGAAATTAACACTGTAACTCCGATTAGTATAGTGAATTTCAACAAAGTTAAATCTGATAGCTGGAATTTGAATCCAGAAATTAATGGGCACAGACTGACTTTGGCAGTTGATTACGGTTCAGACCTGACTCTTTTGCCTAAGAAGTGGTACCACAACTATTTTGCAGATGTACCCTTAGAACCGGCAGGTATACATCTTCATTCTTGGGACAGGGGAATTACATAGCCGGTGGGAGAATGTGAACTAACTGTGGCTAATCATGGAAAAACAGCAAAGGTTACAGCCATAATTTATCCTTGGGATAATAAACTAGTTATTGGTAAAGTATGGCTGGAGGCTTTAGATGAAAGTATCAAGCAATTTTTTAGGAAGAATCTTGTTGCTGCTAAAATTGAAATAAAAAGTGTCACGTACAGCCAAGTTAATTTCGGAAACAAGTATTTTTGAATGCTTTCCCGATTTATTTTCACCAGGATTGAGGACTTTCAAGAATTTTAAAGCTCCATTTAAGCTGAAGACTGATGCAGCCCCAACCTGTACCTCTAGCAGTCAGAGGGAAAGCCGTGACAGAATTAGACAGGCTATATTCAACTAGGGGTTTCCTGACCAAACCGTACTCACAATTCATAAAACAAGAGCGGCAGGATAATGAAGTTAAGGGCAATAACTCTTAAGTGTAAATGAAACCAGTCTAGCACATAAAATATTTGGGTTTCCAACTGGACAAAGATGGAGTATCGAATCAGCCTGAACTGCTAAATGCTATTAAGTTAGCTCCTGACCCCTCAAACAGTCAAGCATTGCAGTCTTACCTAGGCTTTATAAATCAGTACTGTAAGTTTGTTTCCCACCTAGCAACTATTTTAGCTCCGCTAAATAGGCAGTTTAGTACATGTGGTACACTGAAATAGTGTGCATACTTTAATTGGAATATGCCACTTTGCATGCGGGTACCTTAGGTCAATACAATGTTT
>JAHWFP010113635.1:0-11930 GCA_023313725.1 Lithobius niger
GGATGGCAGGCACCTAAGAAAGTAGCTGTATTTCTGCCGTAGATCGGGAACACATACTCCTGCATCTCCCTCCCACATACCACTGTAAAACGAGGCATCACAACAGATATCTACCCAGTCAGAGCTGTCCCCTGCTTGCTTCGAACAGGCCAAGAGAGGCAAAACCTCCCCGCACCAAGCCCAACCGAACAAGATGCAACGATGATTTGGGGCGGGAAAGTAATATTGTCGTTGTATCTTGTTTGAGTTAACATTGTTAGCCGGAGAATTGCTTTCTTCTGCTGAGCATCGGGTAAAGCAGTGTTTATAAGCTAGTGAAGAGGGAGTGACTTGAGGCAAGGAGTGTGAGCTTTGTACTAGTTGAGCTGATCAGTGTGGATTTGTACGGAGTGGACAATGGCTGTTTGTTAACTTCTTGTAGTAATTAGGTTGTAGACATCGAGCTCATGGCTTCGGCCTTATTGCTCTGAAATAAAAACCGTTAAACCCGTTAACTCGTTGTGGAGAACAAAAATAAAATGATCTTGGTTTTTGTTGAAATCTTCAAGTTTTAAACCATAGGGTGCGAAGCGGCCGACATGACTGAGTGACTTATTTGCTTCCGTGCAGGCTTCGGAAAGCCAGTTGAATTTGTTTCCGCGATTGTTTGCCATGATACTGCATCTGCCTGCAACAATCCAGAATCAACTACCCGTCGAGATGACACGTACTCAATCTAGACACACGCTATAGCGTGCTGCCATCAAATAATAATCATGAGTCAAAGCTTGGGCGGAACCTGAACATAAATACGCATTTCTAATATTCCGTTTTTTTCGTAAACAAAATTGGGGTGACAGTGGACATATGTTACACCAGACCGTATCAAGAAAAATAAAACGGAACCGAAAAAAGCCAACAATTAGCTGAACAAAAAACGGCTTCGCCTTTAGAAAAAAGCCTCCATATTAGAGCTCCTACCCCCCATACTCACAACTGTGAAGGTACACGAATAGAAACGGATTAGAGTTCACTCGAACGCAACGAACTATAATTTGAACTCCAATTCCAGGGAAGAAGGATTGTGACATGCCAGCCTCCATGCACACGTATACATGTACATCACTAATCAGACTAACAAAACGGGTCGATATTTCACACACAAAATACACATACAAAATACAACATATATATATACACGCACAAGAAACTAAACGAAAACCTAAACCCACAAACACACATAAAACAGAAGCAGCAATACGCCTACAAAATTGAAAGATAAAAAATATGTGCACAAAATACTCACACGAACTAGAATTAAAACAGAAACCATCAGACACAAACATAGGCAAAAAAAAAACTGCCTAACTAGGATTCTGCTTGTTTCACAAATTATAAATGCGAACAAAATACACATTAGCCACTCGCACGAAACACACTAAACACACTAAACTTATAAAACAACAAACAAAGACAAATATTAAAAAAAAAACCTTTACAACACACAAATTAATCGCACACACACACACATACGCACGCACAAACACATAAACATTAAACATTTCAAGCACAAACTGCGTTCACTTTCTTACATAACCACTGAGTAAAAAGAGTCCTTGTTCCCTGGAATTGGATTATAGCTATGGGGATACGAGCTCTAATGCTGTTTTTGGTTAGTTGATACAATAGTTTCATATCATTAAAAAGGGGTTGGTACCTAAATAATTTCTTCGTGTGTGAAGTACATCTCGGTTGTCTCGGTTGAGTAATAGACCCTAAACTACACCTTGGTTGTCCCCAATCACCATGACATTTTTTTAATACTAGCCACATAGCCAATGTAGTTTCCTACAATATTTTCATTTCATTGCATACAATATTTTCATGTTATTGCAAAGATGGGTTAGCAGCTAAATCAATTTTTTTTGGTAAGTGCACCTACCTGAATTTGGCTGTGTACCTGAGAGTATAAACGGCCCTTCGCTAAACCATGTATGCCCCCAGTCTCACCATAATTTCGTAATGCATGTCACATAGCCAAGCTTTTTTAATGCAAGCCATGTAACAATAGCTTTATTTCATTGTTAAAAGGGGTTCGTTCCTAAGTAATTTTTTGTTGGGAAGTGCACGAAGTCGTGCTCGGATAGACGCACTTCACCCAAAATAATTGTTTAGCCGCCTGATCCTTTTTGCAATGAAATCAGACTATTGTAGAAAATTAGCTTGGCCACGTGTCATGCAGTAAAAAAAATGTGTGATGATTGGGGATCATCCAGTGGTTAGTTTATGTTGTTTTACTTAGATGTCCATTCAGCCAAGACCAGCTATGTGCGCTTCCCGAAGAAATTTATTTAGGTGCCAACCCTTTTTTGCAATATGGACACGCTTTGTGGAAAATTAAATTTTGATTCTCCTTTAGAGCAGCGTCATGTGACGTCATACTGGCTACGAGACACCATTTGGAGGTAATAGCTACAAGGTGCACTAGATTAAAATGTAACGGAAAACACCGGCACTTCTAGTCAAGACAGTGCTTGGAGAGCGGATTTCTTAGGCTTAAAAAAAAATGTTGTTTTCTCCAACAACAAAAATCGCGCGTTGTAGGCTTAAGAAATCCAGTCTAATAGCATTGGCTTCAGTAAGACGCTCTTCTTTTCCCCCACCAGTGCACCTTGCAGCTAACCCAGTTACTGGCTCCACCATAGAGTTGTATACAATAATACTACGTTATGCCACTGCTCTATATTCTTTTGGACGCACGCAAAGTTTCTATCACTCTTGCTGTAACTGATTTACATGTCTATTCTGTTGCCTAGTAACAAGCTTGATTTTGCGGAGTTATGTCCTTGAATCTAAGTATGTACGGCAGCCGTGAGTATGCATTCCATTATACTATAATTTTTGTCGAGTTTAGATTTTTGAAGAAAATATATATATATACAGGGTGGGGCAGAAAGGAAGGGCCACCCTTGGCAATCAAAGATGGTTAATGTTAGGGTAATGAAACTTTGCATGGTACGTAGGCGAACGGGGGGCCAACTAACCATGAGTCGATAACTGACCTTGACGCATATTTTCAAGGTCATCGTGATGCTAACTTTTTAACTATGCTTCGTAGAACCCCAGTGTAAATTAGAAACTTGTAGACAGTGTCAGGGCATAACCAATGCATAAAACATAACGAAATTCGGTACGTTAGTTTAGGAGTTACGGGAATTACTAGCATCATTCTGTTGTGCTGGCCGAGTGGCTTTCCTGCCAAACAGTTCTGTCAGGCTCTTTCGTACACCATGCATTGTATTGGTAAGTAATGGTGTTGGCAGCATACGCAAATTGGCATAATTCATTAACCGTGACCAGCTCTGAAACAAAATCAGAAATGTTAACCTGAGGGAGGAACAACCTTAGTTTCATTTTCTAGACGACCACGGTGACTAAACTATGCCAACTTGCATAAGATGCTGTAGTTTGCAGCACTATTCTGTTTATACAAATTATACGTGTAATGTAGCAGATTGTGTTGAGCTAGTGTCGAGGCATCAGTATGTCAGTTGCTGTTTGTTTCCAAGCATGCTTCATGTACTTTGAGGACCACTGGACTTAATTTTACACTCATTGTTTGGCAGGAAAGCCACTCGGAAATGATGCTTGCAATTTTCGTAACTCCTAAACTAGCGTACCGAATTTCGTTCTGTTTTTTGCAATGGCCATGCCTTGCCAATGTCTACAAGTTTCTAATTTAAACTGGGGTTCTACGAAGCATGGTTAAAAAGTTAGCATCACGATGACCTTGAAAATATCAGTCAAGGTCAGTGATCGATTCATGGTTAGTTGGCCCCCCGTTCGCCTACATACCATACAAAGTTTCATTATCCTAACATTAACCATCTTTGATTGCCAAGGGTGGCCCTTCCTTTCTGCCCCACCCTATATATATATATATATATATATTTATATATATATACGTATATACAGTATATATTTTCAGAAAACATGTATTTTATGTCTAAGTAAATTTGTATTTTCATGTTGAGAGATATTTTTACGTACGGTACTTGTTGAAGGAAATTGTTTTACATATTTCTGTGAAACCTTATTTCTCTTATATAACCTATGTATATTTAAAATTACTAATTATTGTTGTTCACTGTTTTCTTGTCCATTTCAGTTTCATGTAATACCTGTAAAGGCGATTTGAAATATTAATTAAAGTTAAGGTTAAAGTTACCATATATAAGTCTACAGATTCGCAACAATTCGGTCGCACGACAATTCGGTCCTTGACAATTCGGTCCCCAAAACTCGGTCCCGGACAATTCGGTTCCCAAAAAATAGGACCACGTAATGACAATTCGGTCCCAAGTCAAAACGTTTTCCAAGTTAAAAAAAAATAAAATGTCGGTTACAATTTGCGCAACAACTATTACAACTATATGACTATAAAAAAATTAGAATTTTATGTTGAGTGCAATGCCAGTTTCTACTTTTGTTTACAACTTGAAATCTTTAATTTTTTCAAACTCCCTGGTCATTACGCCTCTAGGTACTAAGAACAGGTTATAAAACCGAGTTCACTCTAAAAAATGGTTGCACTAGGGGAAGGGGTGTGACTTAAGAAATGATGACATATTTTCAGGTGCGGGAGTTATGCTAAGAACACTGGCGCTACAAAGAGGGACGGGGAGGAGTCTAAATTAGAAAATTAGGTAATTAGGAAAATTAGGTAATTTGTTAACGCTCTCCATTCGCTGCTGCAATTTCAAAACTTGGGGTCCTCACGTTTCGGTGGAAGTTCTCCGTTTGCTTCTTGAACAATATGCCAACGCTACTGAGCTTGGTCCGTTTGAATGGCTTTGATGGCTTTCCACACAGTTGGATGTCTATGACCAATCAAAGAGTCAGTCCCTATTCTCCGAAGAATTGCTTGTTCGATTGGTATCTGCCATTGTTGCGTCGTGTTATAGTACTACGTGGAGCTCAACTGCTTGGCATTTATTTACATAAACCATGGACTCATACTCATATACTATCACACTACGTGCATAAACCCACGTAACCGGTAAGCAGAAAAAATATCCCCGGAAGAAATATCCCGGTATAAATATCCCCTGTAAAAAATATCCCCAGAAAAAATTTCCCCGAAAAAATAAAACATGAATTTGGGGAAATATTAAAACACCTTCTTTATGAGCATCTAGTCGTAATTTGTACAAATTACAATTGTCATGTAGTAAAAAAAAAACGTCTGGTGGTGTATTTCCGTTTGTACTATATTCCCCTAACAAAAAAATAAGGAAAGTAGTAAGAAATGAACCTATAGCGCTCCCTAACAACTACTTCGAGTATTATAAACGTGATAGGTTTATTAGTGGCATACGCAGGAAAATATTTGGACAGCAGCCCCCCCCCCCTACCTCTCCCTATATTTTCCAAAGTTAAAAAAAAATAAAAATAAAACAAATTAATGTTAACCTCCGTCCCCCCCCCCCCCCCATCTCCCATAACGGCGGCATACGTTCTTGGGTTCCTCAGGGACATTTCCGTCCTCCATTTTGGTACCTTACGAACGTTTTCGTCCTCAAAACCAAAAAAAAAGTTGAAAAACACTAAAAGGTCAGAAACTTCTTCTGCCTTCTACGACGTCGGTATTAGTGAGCTTGTCCATTAACTAATATTCAACAATTTCCCCGTCCCTACCCCTTAAAGTGGCACTATCACAGATTTAAAGTAGGCAAAATTTGGCAACATTTAGCGCTGTCTAGTACTATACTATCACTTGCTAGCACTTGCTTGCACCAAACGGAGGAATGCACTATGGCATTTTTTAAAAATAAAACACACAAGCACGACCGCCTTAATTATTCAGTGAAAATTTGGTACGTCCTCGTGCACCTGCGAGCAAACTGTACAAGTTAACAATACTACTGCCGCTAGATGGCGCCACGATATTTTCGTTCCCTTTTCACTCGTTGATAGTGCCACTTTTATATCGTCCATTCCACAATGGTTCTGTGGTAGAGTAGTCTCTAAAACGCATGCTGCGGTAGGGGTGTCCGTAAATCGTGCTGTGGTAGAGGAGTCTGCAGAATTAAATTGTACGACCAATAAGAACACTTTGTGACTGCAGGGGATATTTTTTCCGGGGATATTTTTTTTTCGGTGATATTTTTTCCGGGGATATTTTTTCCTAGATTCCACTTAACCACTTCGGCGAGTTACCTTTTTTTGCGGGACCGAACTGTCGCACTATCTGTAATTTTGGGACCGAATTGTCCGGGACCGAGTTGTCCGGGACCGAATTGACTTGGACCCGTAAGTCCACGTAGGATTTTGTGCCTTATACTTGTACATGCAATAAAGCATTAATAAATATATGAATTATTAATAGTATTATTGTTTACTAAGAAGCAAGCAATTTAGTATATGGTGCGCACTCCTTGCTCCCCCCCCCCCCCCCGTATCAATTTCAGGAAGTAAGTGGCGTACGGGTTTGTTTTGCTTCATACTTCAGAAACAGAATAGTCCAATCAATTTTTTTAAATCTAGATATAATTTTTTTTTAATTAAAACTTTATCTACGAACTATATTTGTTTTGTTGTCGTTGTTTTGTTTATATATGTTCTAGGAGTCACATCAATTTTTGCTGGCAGGTACAACGCATTTATTCGGTATTTTTTTGTACAAAACACGTAAAATCGACACAAATCCGTAACTCAAAACAAAACAATGCTGTGACAGCAAATCCAACCGCCAGCTTTGGTTGCGAGCGCCATCTGAAATGTATTTTGACGTCATGAACTTTTAGACGCGCGTAGCATGAAATTTTCCGAACCTTACCAAGATTGAACTTACCCAAAGGACAGTGATCAAAGTTTGAACAATGTTGTTATTTCGAGAAGCGCGATTGAGTTATATCTCCGTTGACATTGAGTGGAGTTAGTTTGAACTACGTTAGTTTGAACTACGAAGGTAGGCCTACGTGAACTTCAAACTAACTCCACTCAATGTCAACGGAGATATAACTCAATCGCGCTTCTCGAAATAACACCATTGTTATCTCGAGATAACGATCTTGTTATTTCGAGATAACGATCTTGTTATCTCTAGATAACGATCTTGTTATGTCGAGATAACGATATTCTTCTGTCGCGATAACGATATTGTTATCTCGAGGTAACATGGTCGTTATCACGAGATAACAAGATCGTTATCAAAATATTTTTATTTCGTATTATCAAGAATTTATAAAATCTATACATTCTTGGTATTATGTATGTCTTAACATAACAAAGTCGTTATGTCCAGATAACAAGGTCATTACGTCGACATAACGAGATTAAAGCATTTTGGTGATGTTCCGACCAGGGCTCCGTACAACGCGGTCGGTGGCCACACTCTCAACTTCCGGGAGATCCCATGTGCCCTTGCGGTATCGGTGACGACACTTCCGTCCTTTCCTCTTTCTCTGTCGTCCATCATGGTGAGTGTTAGGTGTTATGTTATTATTTTGATAATCTAGTTGAATCGGCGTTTAATTCGGATTTACGTGCTAACTCTTATCGTAAAACGATAGTTAAGCTTAAGATGTTGTTATTGGTTGCAGAATTGTGAATAAAATAGGTTATTCCGGTAACAAATTTTTGATTTATAAAATGTGTTTTGCGCTGCTTGCACACGCATCAATGCCAGTAAACGCTCAAATGGTTAGGCATTGACATTATTGTTCTGTCCTATTTGCAGAGTACGCATAAGAAGAAAACACGCAAACTTCGTGGTCATGTTAGCCACGGCCACGGTAGAATAGGTAAGTTTGTAGCCTAAGTATTTCAAGAATTTCGGGTGACAACTGGATGGTAAGATTTACGTATCGCCGGGGTGGGGAGAAGTGCATAGGCCTACGTAGATTTTCTCGAGACCACGAGGAAAACGTAATTTTGTTTGATCACAAAACTGCACTTTCTGCTTGGATAAAGAACTACACGTCGGTTTTTAAATTTACAAATTAATAAACATGGGCACCAGTTCCATAACAGGCAAACCACCATCAATAAGGCTGGCCCCGCACACACCAAAGGCGACAATAATTGTCGAAACAAGTTTCAACTTGGTTGTAGACTTCGGCACAACAATCGTAGCAATGAGCTGAGCGCCACAAAGCGATTCTGTTATCTGCACACCAAATTCGACATATGCCTCGCAACGTTTTGGTGTGCAGCCCCCTCCCCGGGATTTAGGGAATGACTTGATAACCCTTCCAGTGACCTCCGAACCCGTAAGACGAAGACTTACACGAAAGAACAGCTGGTAATGGTAAAGTTTAGCGTCCTGTATAGGAAAAAGGAAAACAATGACTGGACATTAACAATTTATTCGGGTTTGTGGCCTTCTCGCGGGCAAAGTATATGTACATTAGGCTTATGGGAAGAATAGGTGTCTCCTCACCGATCAATTTCATGTTGCGCTAGAATTACGTAAAATGCTCAGCTGAACAACATTTTCCCATACCATTTTTGGGGCAAAGGCTTAGTTTGGCCGTCAGAAATTAATGAAAGCCGCACTTTAGCACTGACAGACATACAAGAGTTCCATGTTCCCAGCTGACATCTTTTTCCCGTAAACAGTTCACATAAGTGGGTTTTTATTGTCAGTTTAGTTTGGTTTTGTTGTTGTTGTCGTTAGGTTAGGTTATAGGTACCGGCTTCTGTTTGGCGTTTCACTTGTAATTAACTGGTTGGGGTTTGGCGTTTCACTTGACGGACTTTGGCCCAGTTGATGCTTTCCTGCGCGGCGCCATGTGCCTCGAGCCAGCCTGCCGGCAACAAGATGGCGTCACAGCCTACCTCCCGTAGTGCTAACTTTGGACCTAAATCACGGCCAAACGATGCGTTTGCCCCAAAAATGAAAGAGGAAAACATTATTCAGCGGTTAATTCTTAGTTCATTAAAAAAAAAAAGAAAAAAATCGGACGAGAGACACTTATTCTTCCCATGTTCCGTACATTATTTACTTCACCATATTTGGAACCATCCACCATCGATCTGTATATGTGGAAGGTTGTACTATTGCCATTGGTGTAAAAGGTAACTCAAGGTCGCCATTCACGAAAATGATGTCAGTTTTTTTGGAACCACTACCGCAGCGGCTCCAAGCTCGTCCACCATCGATCTGTATATGTGGAAGGTTGTACTATCGCCATTGGTGTAAAAGGTAAATCAAGGTCGCCTTTCACGAAAATGTCAGTTTTTTTCCAAATTACGAGCCTCGCTGTTGCGCTCGCTGCGGCTAACTACATAACATCAGAAAACGCAACCAAAAACTTAGCCGGAAAACTACACGCGCCGGAATCTAGATAGGCCGGCCATCTTGCTTGGAGCTTCTGCGGTATTGGACCCGTTTTTTTTCCAAATTGCTATCGCGCTTGCCGCGGCTAACTGCATAACATCAGAAAACGCAACCAAAAACTTAGCCGGAAAACTTCACGCGTCGGAATCTAGATAGGTCGGTCATCTTGCTTGGAGCTTCTGCAGTAGTGGACCCCCATATTTCATTTTGTTATGCGGGCGGTGAAAACGGGCCTACTTCTGCAGAAGCTCTGAGCATGATGGCCGGCCTATAGGGATTGGCCGATATGACTTACCGATACGATACCGATGAAGGGTAAACCGATGCCGATACCGATAATAATAATAAATCACGACTAAAAGTTTAAATTCCATACAACTGCAACTTCAGTTTCTGGTTTTGCATGGGTTCCAACTGTTCAGATTATCCAAAAAGTGTACTCATCTTCTCAGTTAGCTTATAAATTGGTCGGTGTAAAACAGTATTGGAACTGTCACATGCTACATTTTTATTACAAACTGAGCAAATGGCTTTGCTTTTCTCACATGGTTATTGCTTTTGACGTGCTTGGCGTCAGTTTTGCAGGGAAGACTTGCATTTCTTGGCGTAACGAATATCTGTATCGGAAGCCGTACAGTGGTCCAATACCGATATGGCAAAAACACCGATAAATACAGATTATACCGTTATCAATATCGGACTATCCCTACCGGCCTATCTAGATTCCGGCGCGTGAAGGTTACACGGACAAGTTTTTAGTTGCGGTTTCTGATGTTATGTAATTAGCCTCAACGAGCGAGGCTCGTGATTTGGGGAAAAACTGACATCATTTTCGCGAATAGCGACCTTGATTTACCCTTTACACCAATGGCGATAGTACAACCTTCCACATATACATGTCGATGGACGAGCTTGGAGCCGCTGTACAAGTGGCCCCGTGAAAACTACTACCGCAACGCGCTGGTCACAAGGTTTTTTTCCCTGCTGATAGCGGGATGTGACAGAACAAGTTATTGATTATACGCGTTCAGCCGTTCATAGCCGAAAAATCGTTTGCTGCAACAAAAACGCGACAGAACCAAGAGTCATTTTGTCGTGAAACTTCCTTTGCCTGCCTGGTGAAATTGGAACCAGGGCAACTAACCTAACCCAACTGATAATGGGCACTTCATAAACTCTTAACAACTGAGCGCTAAAGGCCCACCTCCTCAAAGCAATTGTTCGATCAGTTTATGAAAGTGCCCAATACCAACAACACAGCAGAACCATGATAGGCTAGTCGTTTCATGGTTTATGTTCTTTTCCCTGCCTGGTGAAATTCGAACCGAGGCAACAACCTAATCTAATTGAATTGATGCGACCAACAACAATACGGCGGAACCACAATAGTTATTCCATAGTAAACTTCCTTTGCTTGGCTGGTGAAATTCGAACCAAGGCAACTAGCCTAACACTTAATAACAGAACCACAAAAGTCGTTAACGTGGTCAAACTCCCCACCATGCCTGGTGAAATTCGAACCGACGCAACTGGCCTAACCTACCCTAACCAACGATAACACACAAAATATGCAGAGGAAATAAACTACAACTCCAAACGGACGAAATTTATTGAACACCAGCACTTCCAACCATCGATTAACTACTCCTGGTCATATTGGTCTCGTTATGGCGCTGCCACTTAAACAATGGCAAGTTCCGTACAAATTATATCCCTACAATTAACAAAACTAAAACTACAAACGGAGTGTGAACAAACATCAGTTAAAGTCATCCATTATTGTGTCACACATAAGAATTATTACTAGAAAACGTTTACCTGGGACTAATTCTAGGGTTGGAAAAAACATTTTTTTGTTGGATTTAAATTTAAAAAAAAAATGTTTTTCATGTAATTGTAGGTATCCAAAATAAATTTTTTTTATACAAGATTTGAAAATTGAATTGGAAGGATATAAATCATTAAAAAATAAAATTTATTTCAAAACCTTGGTTCACCAAAGTTGGGTGACGGTTCTACGGCTGTCTGGCTGTAGAATTGGCCTGTATAAGGCCATGCAAAGTTAATTGTTTGGTTTACAGGCGCGTGCGGGTCAAAAATTTTTATCTGAATCTTGGTCCACCTGCTAAAAATCATAATTTTGCCACCGTTTTTGACTTTCCAGTATACCATTTTCACCGGCTCGAAACTAGCGTTTCATTGGTACAAATTTCAAACCTCTAGCTCAAACCACTAAGAAGTTATTTGACAAAAACTAAAATATTTTTAATACTAGATGACATAAATAACATTGGCGGAATATTATATGCTTTTTAGACTGACTCCATACTCTCAACTTTGAGCTAGGCCCTAAAGCAGAATTTTCTGCACTGTCTGCGACACCAATTGTCTGGGAATAATTGTCTGCAGCTAATCTTCGTATGGCTATGTGCATGTTTATTGGTTTTTACTGAATAACTTTTCAGTGCTTTATTCTATTGATCTGGCTGCTCCCCCAACGGAAAGGTCTCGTCGAAACGATTAAAATGGTTTATTGGAATGTCAAAATCGGTCAAAAATTGGCGAAACGGCAGACATTTGGTCAAAATGGCACGTTTTGTCTGCGACT